>OY728132.1:2107714959-2108022213 GCA_963277665.1 Viscum album
TATAGATTTCAATGATGGTTGGGATCAACACCTTACACTATTTTATTTTTCTTGCAAAAATATATTTCACTCGATCATTCAAATGGATCTTTATTAATCTCTTTTTGGAAAGAAGTTTGGAACTCCAACATACTAGAATAAACTTGCATAAAGAAATCTATTGAGACCTGAGCAAGTTGATGAGATGGAAGAGAAGGTTAGAACCATTAAAAAACATCTAAGGAAAACAAAAAGTTAATATAAATTTTATGTTTATAATATTTAATGGGATCTAGAATATTAATTTGGTGATAAGGTCTTTATATGAATTTATTCATGGAAGAAAGAAGGGAAAACTAAACCCTAGGTATATTGATCCCTTTGAAATAATTGATCATATAAAGATAGTATCTTATCATTTGGAACTTCCACTGAACCTCTCTTAGGTTCATGATGTGTTCTATGCACCTCTCTTGAAGAAGTATGTGCTTTATCCTTACATGTAGTGAACTTAGTGTTCATACCGCTAGAGCATGATCATTATTATAAGGAAAAATCGGCTGAGATTATGGATCATATAGAGTGATTACTATGAAATAGGACCACTCATATGGTCAATTTTTTGTGAAAAAACCCACAAGCTTGAGGAATCTATTTGAGAACCTGAGTATGTAATGAGGTATTAATATCCTTAGTTTTTTATAACAAAGTGATGAATTTTGAGGGAAAAATCATTTTATGGGGGGTAGAATGTAACTCCTTGAGATTTTTTGAAATATTTTTTTCAAATAAATTTAATCTTTTTGATATATTACATTGAATGAAAAAATTTATTTTTTCTTTCATTACACATAACAATAATTTTAGTCTACATTAAATTTAGCATTGAGTTTAAATGGAACATTTCATACAATTAAAATACTATTATTTAATATGATAGTTATCACATAGCAGTTGGAATAGAGGGTATGAATAGGATTATATATATTATGAAAATATACTTTTTACACATTTATATATAATTAATTCCCTATTAATAAATTAATTATAAATGAAAATAAAAACCATTTGAAAATAAAGGGAATATTTTTATGAAAAACTATTTTTATGAGGAAAAACATGTTTTATCACACAAAAATAAGTAAAAAATTTTGGTGAATGATTTTAATAAAAATATATATGTTATATCTTCAATAAAATTTAAACATTTATCTTATGTTTTTTCTATAAAATATATAAGAATAAATCCAATTTTATGCTTAAGAACAATATTTTTATAAAAAATAGTTTTGTCTACTTTTGTGAAATTATTTTAAAATAATTTTTTCTAATTTTAAAAAATGTATTTGAAAAAATGAGATTAATTTTTGAAATTATCATGAATAAATTATCTTAGAGTGAATTTTTGAGAATTTTCTAAGATAATATTTTTGATTAATAGTGAAAAATACTGGTTTTATTAACAATTTTCATTTATTTTAAAGAATTTAAAAACATTAAAAAATATGGTTTTAAAGGAAAAAATTACTTCAACTATATAAATATATATTAATCTAATTTATTTATTTGGAATCAATTAAATATTTTCATGACTCGTCCCAGTGGGGGTCATTCCATAACTACCCCAAGCTCTTCTCCAATAGGCTAGGGGATGGTGACTATCACCGGTAAGAATATCCCACAAATAGGAGAAATTTTCCTAAGTACATGTACACATGCACACATCTCCAAACCCAAAATTCGGAAATTTAAAAACACTAAGTAAGAAATGCATGAATACACTAAGATACCAAACACAGAGTGTGATAGTGCAAAACTAAAAATTAAATAGGGCCATAATACAAGCCCACCAAAAGAAATATTCTATAAAAGTTAATTCACATGTTCTTGAAACTCATCCACAAAAAACCCTACCTGGAGGGAAAGGTACTAGATATCTGTCTAAAGCTATAGGAGCATGCCTCGACTATTTGGTCTATCTAAGCACCACTTGGTCCTGGTCCACCTAGTATTCTGTTAAAGCATTGATTATCTACACAAGATACGACACGTGCAGGAAAATCCTATATAGGGGTGAGTAAAACAATACTCAGTAGGATACCCTAAAACCTCAAAGAAATACCACTAGGAAACACACAAAGTATACCAAAAAGAAATAAATTAAGTATACCACAAATAAATACACAAAGCATACCACAAAAAAATACACAAAGTATACCACAAACAAATATATGAAGTATACCACAAATAAATAGTATAGTTAGTTCACAAAGGTATAATTCTATAGTACACAAAATAGAATCATCATACATAATCCAAAAAAACACCCAGTATCGATAATACATGTAGTCTCGATGAGACAATCAGTCCTGATAAGACACTTAGTCTCAGTAAGACATGTAGTCTCAGTAAGTCATGTAGTCACAGAAAGTCATGTATTCTCAAAGTCACCACCAGCTACTAGATTCCGCTCATAGAACACTTGTTCTGGAAGAACCTAATCCCCAATCCATTAGGTCATATTAAAACTTTCATAAAAACCCACTTAGTATATCTCAAAAACATCATCTTGTTGAAAGGTTCCTAACACCGAAAACGACTTGTCAAATGGACATATGGTTTGAAAGTTATGGTTGTTTTTGTAAAAAGGTTTAACCCCAGTATGATCTGACCCACCAGACCCTGCTCGACCCACAGGCCAACCCAAACTGGCCCAGCTGACTCAGCCCAGCCCAACTCCTATGGTCTGTTCTGCATGAATGCATGTCAGTCTGGTCTTCCACACGTGGTTCTCCCTGACCACATGCCACCTTGGTCAACGTGGCACCACCACGTCTAATGTGGTCAGTTCGTTGTGCCTGTGCACCCCTATGTGCCCCACATGCCTCATGTCCTCACCGCCACCATGGTAAACCTCTGTGGATAATATTTACTCTATGTTGTTAAGACACCTCCCACGCAGCACCGGCGCACCATGCCACTGGTTCCTCTACCTCTGTGGGACGTCATTATCGTTTTATTGCTCTATTTCTCAAAACGAATCCACTTCTACAATCTACTGGTCTAAATCTACAATAAATTGGTCTTTTATTCATCTTTCCATCACTCTAGGGGTCCTATCATGTTTAGATCCTCCTAACAAGTTGATCTGTGACTATGAGGGTCCAACGGTGAAGAACGCCAAGAACAAGGGAGAGAAGAAGACCAAAACACCCAGAGGAACGAACCTCAACCTTTGGTCATGTTGGCCTTTATCTATTCTCATTATAACAAAGAATGAAGATAAGGATAATTACAAATATATATCTCCCCTTTAAACCCCACAATAATTATATATCCCATATGAATGATCGAACCATGAATCAACTTGCTCATGGGGTGGTCTGTGTTCGTCATTGAATTCAAGAATGAGGAAAATCATGAAGAAAACAACTCCCTACCTCAATTCGAATTAATCATGGATGAAGGATCATTGTCGTTGTCATTGGGGAATTTCCTTCGAATCCAAGTGCGTTATTGATCATCGATCCATGATCCACTAGTGTTCATTATAGATAGATCTATCTTCTTTCCTTAGAGGAATTCCATGGTTATGACATAACCCTGAATTCCTGATAAAGGTGTATTAAATAAAAACCAAAACTCTGTCAAAATAACTTTTTAATTAAGTTATTAATGATTTTTACATCCATTTCAGTTTTTCCCATTAAAGACCTTTGCCGACTAAAGTTAATTAGTTCCTAGTGTAAACCCACCATTCCAAACTCAATGGTTCCCTATGATTTCTGATATGGTCACCCATTTAAGAGTTATTACACTTTTTTAGGAAAACTACTTGTGTGCTTTATTAAATACTAAACATTTTTTACCAAATTTATCTGGGCACATTGGGACTCATAATCACACACTGTCTCATTTCCTAGTTTCGGAATTTTCCCAATTAATTTATAAAAATAAAACTGGAAAAAATATGAGTCACTGCATTCTCCCCAACTTAGGGATTTTTTTCCCCGAAAGCCAAAACAAGGTCTACTCAAACAAAAAGATGAGTGTACTGAGCGTGAATCAGAGTCTCCCACTCCCAAGTGCTCTCCTAGAGATTCCTATGCTACCATGGAACGCACACCAGATGAATCAACTATCCACAGAGGATCCTCTCCTGCCGATCCTCAATCTTTTCTAGGTACTCGGTAAAAGTCACCCCATCATCAATGTCCATATTTCTGAAGTCAATGATGTGTGATGGGTTATGAACATACCTCCTCAGCTATGACATAAGGAAGACATCGTGTACTCTATGAAACTAAAGGGGTAGAGTTAGGTTGTATCCCACCTCACCAAGTATTACCATAATCTAAAAAAGGTCGACGAACCTTAGAGATGGATTTCCACCCTAGAAAAATATCCATATCCTACCTTGAGGAGAGACCCAAAGGAACACATCGTCTCCCTCCTTGAACCCCAAATTACTTTGTATTCAGTCATCATAAGACCTATGTCAGCTCTGTACATTCTTCATCCACTACTAGATGATCTATACCTTCTACATACGCTACTATAATTTTGGGTTATAGCCATGGATTTATAGACACTGTTTATAAAAATTGTATTTATATCTAACCTAAATCCATGATGTCTATAGTTGTACTCAACCAGATCTTGCTTTCTCATCCCCATCCCCCTCCCTCCCATGTGATTCTTCCCTCCTCATAAACCATGTTCCACTTCCCTCCCTCACGATTCTTCTTGTCAGTCTCCCACTCCTCCTCTCCACATCCTCCACCTTATGGCCTCCTCTGATCCTCCCCTTCTTGATTTTGCATCCCTACCTCCTCCTCACCTCACCCAGCCACTGCATCCATCTAAGCCATCTGGACTCCCCGCCTCCCCATTCCAGCATCCTCATATGTACATCCCCACCTCATCTTTACCACATCTTTGCTTCCACCTCGCTGCCTCCCCCCTTCCCTGCCTCCCCGCCTCCTCACCTCCATCAGTTCTCCCTACCATTATTAGCTCAATTTTTGTCTCTAACTCACAGATCATCCTTATCGAGCTCCCTCATAGATCCCCCCCCATGTATTCCACATCGCCTCCCTCATGGATCCTATAAAATGTAGCCACATTCCTCTTGTAGGATCTTTTCCCCAAAAACTAATGGAAGGTATGCATGTCGTTATCCCCTAATTTAATATAGATTTTAAACATCTATATTTTTGTTATTTTAAATCTGTAATCTCCTATGTTAAATATTCTCTTCGTCAATGATGAAAAATGGAAAAGATCCAGTTCTATAATATTTATGCTTTGGTGACCCGATAATCATGTGGTTAGAGAGATGTTGGAAATATATAATTCTTTTATGTCTAGTGTATTTCATTACAAAACTTTTTAGTTGTTTGAATTTTATACTATATTTTTTATAATCATATGCTTCCTCTTGCTTCTTTGATTCCTAGCTCTTAAAATTTTTTCCCCATTACTTTAGAGGTCGTATTTTCTAATTTGTTCCATCATAATAATCATTATCAAGAGTGTTCAGTTTTAAAATAATAATTTGGAAGTGTTTTTAAATGTGTTAAAGGGTAAAACTCATTGAAATACAAATTGTATTATTATATAAGTGGTTTGAAATAAATAATATCTTTATGAATCCTGAGGGAATTTCTTATTTTAAAAATTGGTTATTGGGTTTTTAAGATGAGTTAAAATTTTGAAATTCCCTAAATAAAATGATTATTTTTCAATGAAGCGTGTTGTTTTTTAATGGTCAAGTGTATTTCAAACAAGTTTTTCAAAAAAAAGGTTTTGATTCCTTATGTAATATAGTGTTTTTTAACAATAAAGTGTTCTTTTTAAAAGTAAAATTTTTGGAATGTGTTTTTATTTTATGAATGGGTGCTTTTGAAATTTTCCCCTGGTGTACTGGGACTCATTCATTTGGTATGGGAAACATGAATGGCTTGGATTCATGTTTCTTAATGTTTTATTATGCTTCCTAGAATGGTTCTTTGGATAAACCTTATAGTGAATCTCATTATTGCTTGAGTGAGGTCCTTTTAACATTTTTCACTTCCCAAGATTTAAATAGAGTGGAATATGTTATTGTTCCATCACATCATATACTAGTGAATCTTGGATAATTATTCAAGAAGGTGTTTTTAGTTGAATTTTCCTCATACTATACATGTGAATAATCCCCTACGTTCTTGAGTTCTCTTTTAGGGAAGGATAGTAGTGAAGTTCTATGGCGCTTTTTTCTTAGTTCTTTAGAGGAGGTATTTATTTCAACCATAGATCTTTTATGTGATTTAGTATAGAACCCCAAGAATTTTATCCCCTATGGTTTTTATATTTTATCATTTATTAGAGGTGGATACTCATTTCACCATTAATAGTTTCATTAGGATATCATATGGGGTGAATTTTGGACATGGTTGTGATTTGAGTGATGAATTGTATTGGGATTATTGTTCAAGGATCTTAAATTTAAGGTTTTGAGGTGACCATTTTTTGGTGTATCCTTTTGGTTACCATGTAAATTGTTCATATGTGAGCAGTTGTTATTTTGGTATTCTCATGCCTCATTAGTTTTTGATGATCATTATTGTTCATTCATGGATTGGACCATGGTATGTTGTTTGTTTGATGGATAATATGAGGATACCTAGGGAACATGCAAGGGTAATAGGGATGAGCAGTTGGTTTTCTATTAGACTGTGATTTATACCATGTTAGAATTTTCTATTAGGATCTCCATGAGTATGTGTTCTATGACTTTGTAATAAATTTACCCTCCATATAGTTTTTTTTAATCAAGGATAGAGCCATTTTATTCCATGATGAGTCATGTTCATGATTTGTGTGTTTCTCTTATTCATAAGGGATGTCTTGGATTAGTGACCTAGTCTAGTAACCTCTCAAATTTTTTTTGAGAAATTTATTCCTTTATGTATTTGAGATGGTCTTTCTTGGTTTCCTATGGTCGGTGGAATCTTATTATTTCCTTTGATGATTAGTTTAAATATGGTTTTTTGGTGATGTTTTCTCTCGTGAGTGTGTATATCCTTTATTTCACTATTTTAGATGAATTCTAAATGGTAGAAAAATCTATTTTAGGTATTCATCTTCTTAATTGATTCATGTATTATGGTTTGGATTTGTTTTATGATTGAGGTGGTTTGATTATGCTTAGTGATTCATTCCATGGATTTTGAGGAATAATGTTAAGGGTGGTGTTCCTTTTTATAGGAGTTTCTTTATTTTTTTCCCTAATTCCAATTTTGGATGAATTTAGGGTTGAAATAAATTATATTCAAGGGGTTTTGGTTTTCATGGGTTTGTATAGGTCATCTCATTGCTTTGTTTTCCTTCCACTCTTGAAGGCGATGTGTTGGTACTTGTTTCCTCTTGGATTGGGGAAGTTGTTTCTATTCAATTTCTTTATGTTGCATTCCATGGGTAGCTTAAAAGTTTTAAAATGTTATTATTTACAAAATATACCTATAGGTGATACCCATTAGGGATTTTAAATTGTTTTCAAATGGTTTTTATACTTATAATTGAGTTATTTCATGCGAAGTGTTTGTGAAAATTTCCGAGTGGATATTTCAAAGGAATTTAAGTATTTTAAAATGGTGTTGGACACCTATTGAGTTCTCAAAGGGGATTATTTGGTTGGTTTAAAGGATTTATTTATATAAATAAGGTTTTTGTCCCTCCTTTTCAGTTATTTTAATATTTTCATGGTCTTTGTGGCTATTTTTGATGTTTTATATAATTTTAAAATGAAAATGTCATTTTCAAATGGTTTATAAATAATTTCTTATGTTTGACATGGAATGAAATATGTGATAGAATTTCTTAATGTAATTCTTCTATGGTGATACTTATTAGAATTATTATTTTTTAGTATCTATTAATTAAAATTAATTCCAAGGGTATACTCTATTAAAAATAAATTAGATCCACACCACTAGTAGGGAAACCCTTGTGTACAGGATACTCACATGAGGTTATGTGGCCCTTTGGCTCATACCTATAGGTTTGGTTTGGGTCATTATAATATGGTGTTAATGCATTGATGTACCTTTTTTATTAAACTATTCTGGGTTATGGTTAAAAGGAGATTGGTTGATTAGAACTTTTTAGTGGAGTTTCCATGTGCTTGGATAGATCAACTGTAAGTAATATTTTTGATATACTAGATAATAATGGGGATATAATATTGAATATTGAAGACTTTATGCTTTAGGGACCCACTAGGGGGTGGTGGGATTGAATAAGTTTGGTAATCACGCATAAACATCTTACTTAGGATGCCTTCAATGAGATGATATTCAATTATTTATTTCCTAAAACACCAAATATAGAACTAGTTCAATTGTTTATGAAGATTTAGTAAGATAAGATTGTGGTTCTTAAATTTATCATTCCACGTGGATTCTATATCTTTCCTCAAACATAGTTTGGAGAAATTAACATTATATTAATGGAAGGGGCATCAAAATATATAAGTAAAGAAGAGTAATACATCATGCACAAGGCCACCTAAGAAATTTTACTAGTGTGATAGGATTAAACATCTTCATCACTTTTTTTAAGAAGACATAACCATCTTATAGGAGAACATGTTAGGGTGTAGGAGGGTTTCCTCAACAACAGACCTAGACCTCATATATATGATCAAACTGTGTGATTAAAAATCTAGGGAATGGGAAGAATTATATAATGGATGATGTTCTAGTCACTATTGGATAGTGAAATTATATAGTTGTAAGTATGTTCTTGATTTAGTATATGATATTTTCTGATTTATTTAATACTATACATTCCCATTAATTAATATAATATCATACTATTAAAATATCATATTATTTTTAATGATATATTATGAGTCACACTCCTCTGATGTAGCTCGCTTCTTCTCAACGCCACTCTAATGCGGCCACACCACCTTCTGTGGTCCTCCACTGATTTGGCCACACCACCTTCTGCGGTCCTCCTCCTTGCACAGGGCTCCTAAGAAATCAATAAAAGTGCTTTATATTTGGGGTTATTCATGTCTATACTCAAAAACAAATCCCACTATCTTTTCCTCTTAATTATCAAATATAGGAATCAATTGGGAAGAATATTCCATTATAACATAAGCGAGGATATATTCTAAATTAGTATGAATAAAATGTGGAAAATATGAATCCATTTTAATTTCAACTCCCTCTTTAGTTTTAGAATGTACTTCATTCTCTAGGTCAAATTCCTCATTGAAAACGTCTATTATATATGGGGAAATTTTGGGTATTCTGTATTTTCTTTAAATTTGAGTCCATCTATTTCTTCTTATTCATTCTCCATGGCCTACGAGAATGGTGTTGATTTTGAATTCACAATATATGGAGAATAAGAAATTAAATTATTTTCAATAAAATTATGAGAGTGAGTCATAAGAAATATTATATCCCTTGTTAACATAAACTATAATGTATTCTTCAAAGTGTAGGGCCACAGGGAAGATGAGTTCAGTTGTGAACAATGGTTCTTATCGTATTATTTAATCATGTTAAGTTCTCCCTCCAACTCGATTATTGCAATAAAAAGGAATATATTTTAGGTACATCTTCTTCAATTAATATTTTCTTAGTGGGGCGAGAAATTTGTTAGACTGATCCAGTTAATCCATAATCCATTTTATTGTACTCTTAGGGACCCTATAATCAATGTTTTTACTTTTTTCTTGATGGTAAAATTGGGATGGGTTCCCATTTTAAAATTCTTTGAATCCTACCTAACTATAGTAGTAGTTTTACTTGTTTATATAATAATTGATCCTCCAAAAATTATGCTCTTGCCTTAATTCCTTAGATTTCAGTTTTTGATAATCATGATTTTCTTATACATGTTCATCATTTCATCTTAGGTGAGTTCTTTTTCAATATGTTTAGCCTACTCAAGAGGGTGTATAAGGTTACCTAAATCCTTATTGTTCTTAATTACCTAATATAGTAATAGGAATCAATATCATTCATCCACTCATATCATAATATTTCTTAAGTTTAAAATCACAAGTATACTCAAGGATCCTCAATCACACTAGTAACTCACTTATCCTCCATAGTGAATTAAGCTAGAACACTCCTTAATCAAGAGAGGGAACCTAATAAACCAACCTAGTAGCGATCACATGCCATTTAATCTCTCAATTTACTCACCTCAATTGGTATGGTGAGTGAATCAAAAAAAATAAGAATCATTTAATTAAATAAAATTTAAATAATGAAGTGATATATGTAGAAAATCATAGTAAAGATCGATTCACCAACTCTCTACCCTTACTGCCTCACCAAATCAAACAAATAGAATTGAATTAAAACACATAAATTTAATAGAATCGTTATAAAACCCCTTTGGAAAACCCTTAATGAGTTAATACTTCATCATCATGAATCACGAGATCACGACCACATCACAAAGATTAAGAAACATGATGGAATTGGGGAAGGAGACAATCATATAGTTCATAATGATGAAAAAAATGAAATTATAATTAGAAGCGAAAAAATATAAAAAACCTAACTAAAATAAATACCAAGAAGAAGGCTAAAGATACAAATCCACTAAATTGGGAGATGGAATATCAATTTTAAGAATCAACAGTGTTATTCCTC
Source organism: Viscum album (assembly GCA_963277665.1). Taxonomy (NCBI): domain Eukaryota; kingdom Viridiplantae; phylum Streptophyta; class Magnoliopsida; order Santalales; family Viscaceae; genus Viscum; species Viscum album. The sequence continues at coordinate 2,107,725,606 of OY728132.1, forward strand.
CTTATCCATGAATTTTGGTATCGACTAGCAAGCTCTTTTTTTAGTTTCAAATGGCTTCCATGTGTTTAGGATGAGGGTTGTGATTTCACCAAGTGGGTATCAGTTGAATATTATTATTGAAGCATTCCCTTAAAATGATAATATTTCATATTCCTTTAGGAAGAATCTGAGTGGAATTTATTTTCTGTGACATGACAACATGGAAATCGTGTGCTAATCGGCATGATCACATGAAGCTGAATTTGAGTGATACACTTCTAGATCAGGATTAGACTAAAAGAGTAGTTGGAATTATCAATTTTAGGCCTCTACAAAACATTATTTCTTCAACCATATTTATGAACTTCTCATATGTTAGTCCTATCCTATACTTGGGAATGGATTGGTTTTAAGGAATCCTTGGTCTTATGTGCAGGCTTCATGCGATATGTGTAAACAATCTATAGTGGAATCTTGGACTCGGGACTGGGTTTTATTAGCATTAGATATTTAGTGGAGTAGGAATATGTGTAATGAAATCACTAGAATGCTCTACTTGATGGTGGGTCTTATAACTTCAATTGGACATTGAATCACTTCTTGAATCACCATAAGTTGAACCAGATTCAATGGGATGAAAGAAAGGATCTAATATTTATTATCTCATGGAATTGAGATCTTCAGTTTGGATCATGGAATGTATTTCAAATTCCTTATGCTCAATGTATTCAACATACCTTGGTTGGGGGGCTGTGTGTGGGTGGGGGCTGTAGGGGGTGAGGGGGTGTTGTGTAGTGTGGGAGGGGGGATACAGTGGGGAAGGGGTTGTGCAGTTAAGGGGGATGTGTACAGGTGGGGGGGCTGTGCAGGGGGTGTGGGGGCTGTGCAGTGGGGGAGATGTAGGGGGATCTTCAGAGGTGAGGGGGGTTGTGTAGTGGGGGGATGTGTGCAGGGGGATGGTGTAGGGGGGATGGTGTAGGGGGTTGTGTGCAGGGGGGATGCAGGGGTCATGTGTAGCGTGGGAGGGGGGCTGTAGTGGGGGAGGGGTGTTGTACAATTGGGGGGAGGGGGTTGTGTGCAGGTGGGGTGGGGGCTGTGTAGGGGGGATGTAGGGGGTGAGGGGGTTGTTTAGTGGGGGATAGGGGGGATATATGCAGGGGGCTAGTGAAGGGGGGATGGGGGGAAGGGGGGTTGGTGCAGGGGGTATGTGTGTAGGGGGTTTGGTGTAGGGGGATGGTTTATTGGGTTTCTAGGGATTATAGGGGATGCATCTTAAATGCATCTTTATTTATGATATACCAATAATTTATAAACTTGTATTCCATTATTATATAGTAGTTATTTATGATTTGAATTTATTCAATATTCACATGAATTACTATATAGAAAATATTTTTGATTTAGATTTGCTCAAGATCCCCTTCCAACTATGTTTTGTTTATACATTTTCTCACATATGCATTTTTTATAGTTTTCTTACATATTAGCATATGATTATGCTTATGTCTAGTGCTTTCATATTTTACATTTGTAATCTTCTCAAAATAGACTTGTTTCCTTTTTCTACTATTATGGGATTAATTCTTTATTTGGATTTTAAACATACATAATTGAATTAGAAAATCATTTATCACTCCTTTGAACACATTGATTACAATTTCCGCAAATGGTCTTTGTGTTTTCAAAATGCAAGAGGCTATACTTCTCAGAACATCATCCTTAATATAACAATCATTGAAAAATGTATGATTCTCCTCTCTTTCTTCTTTTTTAGTATGAAAGGTATGAATTATTGTCAATATTTTTCCAGAATTGTTGTAATCAAAGTGGGTTTCCACAAGATTATTAAGTTTCTAGATCAAAATGCAATAGGTTAAAGATATAATTATTCACAGGAAACAAGTACATTGTAGTTTAGTTTTTATTTTATTTTATTTATCTCATTGGACGCTTAGTTATTTTTCTAATTTCTACAGATGGAGGGTAGTTTTATTCTTTTAAGGGGGAAAAACAGGCACTGGAGGCGCATATGCGGTTTTCTTTATAGCGGAGGGAGATTGGGGTGGTGGAGAGATTAATTTTTGTGTTTCATTTTTGTCTGTCTTTATACTATGTTTCTTTTGTTTTATTTTCCTTCAATGTGGGTGCCCAATGTACGGATGATTTATGTCTAAATACTACTATTGAACCACCCCTGCCTTTTATATTCACACATTTAGTTCAATTTCATTTATCCTTTTTGATGCCACTCATTGGACACAATTTTATAGAGATTTAAAGAGTATGGGATAATTTTATATTAAAGATTTAGATATCTACTTTAGAATGAATGTTATAGAGATTGATTGTCACCACTCAAAAGAATATTCCCAGCCTCAAGCCCAAGGAAATCCTTTCCTTCCAAAATAGAAATATTTTAATTCCCACTCTCTCAAACAAACTCATACTTATACTCCAAATCTAACAAAAAATTTACATATCCCCCTAGGGTGTTATCAGAAACAAACTTATGTATCAAAAAAACCCTTAGATATCATCTGAACCCTTATGTATGAACAATAATACACTTACATATCAATATTATTACCCATACATATCCCACTCCTTATTTATGTGAAGTATATGGGAGGCCTCGATTGACTACTGATTGGAATTCTATGGGATTCTCCCTCACTGGCCTCCTAGTCATCATCCCTCGCGTAGATATTACCATCATTGTCTTCTCTTGAAAACCACCTTTCCCTCAAGGTTGAAATTAGGGAGTTTATTTTCAACTCTGCATCATCCCAAGTTTTCCCCCTTTTGTTCTTATGTTCCACATGACTAGCCGAATTTGAGTGCTTCCCTCGATAATCTCTGTCAATACATTTTTTAGATAGTATTTGTATTCAACAATTTTTCATGTAAAAATTCTTCCATGAAATGTATTTTAATAGTTTCCCTCAATTTGGGCACATGTAACATAGCATGTATCCTAATATTTTTAGGGAGTAAGAAATTGTAAGAAACAGCCCCAATTTTTCCAGCAATCACAAAAGTGACCATTGTACTAAGAATCTAACTTCTCATTGATCTTAGATGTAAACCTAGGTTGATTATGTTTCAACTAAACCCTAACCATATCTACATCTTAGTAGGTCATATCCCTTTGATGTTTATATAAAAAATTCTCAAGTGTCCCCCATTTAGGGGAATAATGGATGTTTCAATGTATCTTAGGTATTAAAACCAATTTCTTAAGAAAAACATACTTGTTTTTAGAAAACAGAAACCCAATTCAGGTTATATATCCCAAATTTATGGTACAATCTTGTTGAAAATTTTCCTTTATTTCCATTAAGACTTCATTAATTTGTATCTCATAATTCACTAAATTGAGTTCTACTCGTCTTTTCAAAGAAACTTATATTTGTAACTCTAATTCCATAGTTACTCTTCAAAATGAATTTGTATTAGGGGAAGGGGTGAAAGGTTGGGTGAAATGGGGAGGGTGAAGGTGGGGTGTAAGGGGGAGGGTGTAAGGTGGGGTGCAAGGGGGTGCAGGTGGGGAGCGAGGGGGAGGGTGCGGGTGGGGTGCAAGGGGGAGGGGTGTAGGGGGAGGGTGCATGGGGGTGCAGGGGTAGGGTGTTGGGGGAGGGTGAAAGGTGGGGTGAAAGGGGGAGGGTGCAGGTGGGGTGCAGGTGGGAGGGTGCACGGGGGTGCAAGGGGGAGGGTGAGGTTGCAGGGGGGCGGGTGTAAGGGGAGGGTGCAGGGTGAAAGGGGGAGGGTGAAGGTGGGGTGAAAGGGGGAGGGTGCAAGGTGGAGGGTGCATGTGAGGTGAAAGGGGGAAGGTGCAGGAGGAGGGTGTAGGTTGGGTTCAAGGGGGGGTACAGGGGGAGGGTTTAAGGGGGAGGGTGCATGTGGGGTGCAAGGGGTGCAGGGGGAGGGTGCATGGGGGAGGTTGCAGTTGGGTGCAAGGGGGAGGGTTTAAGGTGGGGTTCAATGGAGAGGGTGTAGGTGGGGTGCAAGGGGCAGGGGGGAGGGAGGGGTGTAAGGGGGAGGGTGTAGGTGGGGTTAAAGGGGTAGGGTGGGGGTGGGGGTGGGGGTGCAGCGGGAGGGTGAGGGTGCAGTTGGGGTGCAAGGGGTAGGGTTGGGATGGGGAGTGTGAAAGGGGGAATCACCAGCTAAACAGTTCTTTTTTTTATATAATGGTAAGACCTATATCTATGGTTCCAAACCATGGATATATACATATAGTCGCAGCTCCCAACCGTGGATATAGACCTATATCCACGGTTTGGCACTGTGGCTATAGGTCTTGTGTGACTTTAGTTTCTTCCACGGTTTGAAAAATGTGGCTATAATGTTGTTTCCTTGGGTGAAACCATGGATATAGGGTTTACCATACAGCCATGCCAATACCCAACATGGTTTAATGAACCGTGGCTATATCATTATTTTGTAGTAGTGGTAGTTTCATGCACCAACTTCGGGCCCGTGAATGCTGACTCTCCTGGGTTTGTGCAGAAAATTGGTAATCTGTATGGTTTCCCATACAAAGCCTAAAATGGTGTCATACAGATGGAAAAATGGTAGCTATTTTTGTACATGAACTCCACCAGAGGTAGGTTATCCTCCAAACTACTGTCAAAATCCAAGATACAGGCCCACAACATATCCTCTAGAACCTGAATAGTTATCTCCATCTGGTCATCTATCTGGGGATGAAATGACGTTCTCAAGCATAATTGTTTCCCAAAAACCTCTTCGATTCCCTTCCACAATCATTATGTAAAGAAATAATCACGATCTTAGACTATCCTCAATGGAACTCCATGAATCTGCACTATCTCCTGCATATAGAGGTTCCCCAAGATAACTATTGAACTCCACTCCCAAATATCTAGGAAGTGGGCCGACATGGTGAGTTGGTCAATGATCACATAGATGGTATTGTGTACCCTATATGTATGTGGTAAAACTATCATGAAGTCCATTAATATCCCATCCCACTTCCATTTCGGCACCTCAAGGGGTTGAGTCAAACCCACTGGAACCTGGTGCTCGGCCTTCACTTGTTGACATTTGAGGCATGGAGAGATGAATTTGTAACTCCCTTATTCATCCCATCCCACCAAAAATAACATCAAAGGTCCTAATACATCTTTTCCACACCTGAATGTACTACCAAAGGAGAAGTGTGGAACTCTATCAGAACCTCCTCCCACAACGCCATTGGTTCAACTGTGTGCCCTCTAAAAAGGATGAAGTGCTCCCCACCTTTCAAATATCCATGAGAGGCATGCTCTATAGATATATAAGCACGTAAAGTCTCATAGCTAGTATCTCTAGTTTGTGAATCCTTGACTTTATGTAATAGTGGAGGGGTGACAACCATTGACTGGAGGTAAGATGATCCATCTCCATCCACAAAGGATATCTGCAATGAGGCCAACTACTTGGATGCCTCTTTTAGTAGCTGCGAACTCGATATCCTACTAAGATTATATTCCCCCACATTCCCCTTCCTATGAGTATAGAAAATCTCAAAGTCATAGTCTTAGATGAACTCTAACCATCTCCTCTGTCTCAATTTCATATCTTTCTAAGAGAAGATATACTTGAGACTCTTGTGGTCTGATTAGACGATAAACCGCTCACCCATAAGGTAGTGTCACCGCATCTTCAATGTGAAGACTACCACTACCAACTCGAGATCATGGGTCATGTAGTTCTGCTCATGTGATCTCAACTAGAATGAACCACAAGCAATCACCTCTTTCCCCTACATCAGGAAACAACCAAGTTTGGTGCCTGATTTATCACAGAACACCACATTCTTGACACCCTATTCTATAAATCTCAAGATAGGAGCGCTCATCAATCTCTACCTCAGCTACAGAAAAAAAATCCAAGCACTTCTTTGTCTATAAGAGAGATTATCCCTTTTGTGTCAAAGATATCAAGGATGATGCTACCCTAGAAAATTTGGGTACAAACATCCTATAGTACCCAACCAAACCAAGGAAAATTCGCACATCGGTAACACTCTTGGGTGGTTCCCAAGTAAGCACTGCCTCTATATTCACTGTGTCCATTGCAACCCCAGCCTCTGAAATGACGTATCTAAGAAAATGGACCTCTTGAATATATAACTGACACTTGGAGAGCTTCCTGTAAAGTTTTTTCTCTCAGAGTATGTCTAGGACCATCCTCAAGTGTATCTCATGCTCCTTCTCAGATTCCATGTACACTAGGATGTCATCAATGAAGACCACCACAAACCGGTCTAAGTAAGGCTAAAAGATCATGTTCTTGAGTCCCATGAACACTACTAGGGTGTTCTTCATGACAAAAGGCATCACTAAGTACTCGTAGTGGCTTTATTGACATTTAAATGCCTTCTTCAGTATATCCTCATCTCATACTCAAAGTAGGTGATAGCTAGATCTGAGTTCAATTTTCAAGAACCACCTCGCTCCTTTCAATTCATTGAAGAGGTAATTAATCCTTTCTAGTGGATACTTATTCTTCATGATCACCTGGTTCAGGTTCCAGAAGTCCCCACATAATCTCAATCTCCCATTTGTCTTCTTGGAAAAAAAAATTGGGGCTGCCATGGGTGAAACAATGGGTCTCACGAATCCCTTCCTATGAAAGTCCTCCAACTTTACCCTCAACTCACGAAGCTCTGTGGGAGTCATCCAATATGCAGGTGTAGATATTGGTTTTGTCCTGGGGTATAGATCAATTAAAAAGTATACCTCCCTATGGGGAGTTAATCCTGGAACATTCTCAGGAATTATGTCATTGTACTCCTCCACCACTACAGGAAACTAAGGACCCATATCATCCACTGTGCCCAGAGGCAAGCTAGATAACAGATGAGTGATCGGTTACACCCTCCAATTTTTGAGTCCATCCTATGCTTCTTGGGTTTTCTTTTCACCAATAAAGGAAAACCTAGTCCCAATACTATGAACATACCTCACTCTATGCCTAAAATATTAAATCTGAGCATGGATTATGGATAATCATTCTATACTGATAATGATGTCATAAATCCTTGACACTGATACTAAGAGATCCCAACTGAAACTCTCTCCTCCAAGAGTAAGGTCATACTATTAGCATCAGTGTGTGTTCATCAAATCTCCTCTAATAGGAGTCTATAAGCATAAGGGTCAAGTCAATGGTTTAACCAGAATCTTCGAGTCTCAAAAACGATTCGTGACAAGAAAATAATGACTAGTACTTGTGTCTATTAAAACTATATATAAGGTGTAAAAGAAACATATCGTACCTTATATCATCCCTGGAGCCTTGGGGTCATAAGCCTCCATCGTCTGCATCTGGCCTTGTCCTTGTCCACCAACTCCCTAACCCTATGGTGGACCACTTGGGGATGGTGGTGGTAATGGGTTGAACATCCAACCACCTCCTACCTCCCTGCCTACTCCTCTCACTACAATAAAACTGGCCTTTAACAGCACTAGGAATGGCCATTATCATTGCTAGAAAAGCACTGACAACATGGGAGATGTTAAAAGCCCAGGACTTTTATCAGCACTGATAAAGGGGTCATTTATTAGCACTTTAATCTAGAACCACTAAAGAAACCCTTTATCAGTGATTATAAAATCATTAATAAAGTCATTTTATCGGAACTTTTAGAAGTGATGATAAATGTGTTTTTTATTATCACTTTTAAAAGAACTGATAAAGGGTCATACTATAGTATGCTGTTACAGAACACTACAGTGTGCTATAACAGCATGATATAGTGTGCTATAATAGAACACTGCAGCAATAGAAACACCCTAGAAATGCATCAGATATCAACAAAACAATTCCCAATATAGAATTTAAAGGAAATGAAATTTACAACACAAATACCAGAAAAAAAAACTATATTATAGACATTTCAAACATTGGTTTATACAATTACATAAATAAAAATTATTACATACATTAAAAAAAATCATAACTATCAATGTTACCAAAATTTTCATTGACTTTATTTGTCAAACTTCCAACATTTCATGAGTACTTTTAAACAAACCACCTAAACTTGTAAAAAAATAATCCACCTATATAAGAAAACAATTATTATGAGTAATACTAAAAAGAAATAAATTAAACATAAATATGAAATAATACACTAATTCTATGGAAAATTATTTTACTGTGAAAATATCAATATTACCACTGCAATTGAGTAGTGGAGGTAACTTGAAAGAAAGTTATAAATGTAAACACTATAAGAGTGAAAGGTTTTGTGAGAGAAGAAGTATGTGGAAGTTTTAGTCTAGAAAGGGATGAAATATGGATATAGCACCCAAACCCGAACAAAAAAATCCACCTATATAAGAAAACAATTATTATGCGAGTAATACTAAAAAAACAATTAAACATACATATTAAATAATAAATTAATTCTATGGAAAATTATTTTACTGTGCTGACATCAATATTGCCTCTGTGATTGAGCAAATACAACATCATTTCTCTTCCTGAAAAGGAAGTGGAGGTAACATGAAAGAATGTGATAAATGCACCACTATAGGGGTGAAAAGGTTTCAAGGGAGAAGGAGTATGAAATATGGAAAGATCACCCCAAATCGAACAAAATAATCCACCTATATAAGAAAACAATTATTATGTGAGTAATACTCAAAATAAATAAATTAAACATTCTTATAAAAAAATACATTAATTATATGGACAATAATTTTACTGTGAAAACATCAATATTACATCTGTAATTGAGCAGAGGTAGCATCATTTATTTTCTTTCAAATGTGGTGGAGGTAACATTAAATAAAGTGATAAATGCACCATTGTAGGGATGAAACAGTTTTAAGATAGAAAGAGCATGAAAGTCGGACAGAGTACCCCAACTCGAACAAAAGAATAAACCTGTATAAGAAATATATTATTATATAAGTAATAATAAAAATAAATAAATAAAACATACATATGAAACAATACATTAATTCTATGTAAAATTATTTTACTGTGAAAACATAAAGATTACCTCTGTGATTGAGCAGAGACAGCATCGTTGCTTTTCCTGCAAAGGCAATAGAGGTAACTTGAAAGAAAGTGATAAACACACCACTGTAGGGTTGAAAAGGTTTTAAGGGATAAGTAATATGGAAGTTGGATAGATCACCCCAACTTGAACAAAAGAATCCATATGTATAAGAAAAAACTTATTATGTGAGTAACACTAAAAAAAATAAATTAAACATAAATATGAAACAATACATTAAATCTATGGACAATGATTTTACTGTGAAAACAACAAGATTACCTATGTGATTAATCAGAGACAACATCATTTCTATTCTTTCAAAGGCATGACACATGAATATAAATATTCTAAAATAAACAAACTCTACAAGGAATAATGAAAATTAAATCAATATTCTATTATATAATTTTTCAGTAAAATACAAAAAGTATATCGTAACATTACCTTTACATCTATCCAAAGGATTTCCTTTATTATAGTTTGTTCTTCTGGGGGATTGGTAAAATCATCATGTGTATAAGACATTGTCTGCATGAGTAGTCAAACATTTAATTAGATTATGTTAATGCAATAGAGAACATATAATATTATGAGGAAAAACATAATATATTAAAAACACTTTTACCTTCTCATTGAACTCTATTTCTTTTTTTAAAGGTTTCATGGATTTTGTTCCATTTTCAAGAATCCAAATCCCCTCTTTGTGGTCCCCTCTAATGTACAAGACATTGTCTACATTAGAACCAACATGAATTGATTGTGATGTCCCAATGAAAGCGTCATCCTTGATTGAATTTTCACCTAACTCAACATTTGTTTTAATCATCAATAGAAAAATCAACTAATTCTTTTTTACTGGATCAGAGACATAAAATAATTTCACAGCTTGTGATTCCATTATGAATGGATCATCTTTTCCCCTTCTATGTTGGAATTCACCTTCACAAATCCCATTTCATTAACTTTTACTCCATTGATATTGTCAACCCATTTGTAACGAAAAAATGTAACTTTAAATGTTGTATAATCTAACTTGTATATCTGTTCGATAATGCCAAAATATGACATATTTAAATAAATTTGATTTATATCCTTGGAACCATATATGTGTATCGCTTCATCCACAAGCATAACACTACTGTTTTTCATCATACTAAAGTCATAAAGTACTTTTGTATAGAATGTATAACTATTGATTACAAACCTAGTGTAATATATAACTTTTACATTTGGCCTTATAGATATCCATTGAAGTCAATTGGAAATTGAATTCATATTTATAGATAACTCCTTATAAATTTGATCTTTGAACCATCCTATAAACTATTGATTATGTGTATCTAATATCCATCTTTCAGCCCATTATGGATTCAAATATCTAAAAATTTATTTGTGGGATTCAATATATGGATCAACATCTTCACTATTATGTAATATGTAAATATGTGCATACTCCCACTCTTCCAAGGTAATTGTAACAAAATCACTTCTAAAAATCCCTTCGCCCATAAGGCGTTCATTGTGATGAGACTTTGGGAGACTGATGCTTTCAACATATGATAGGTAATTGGTATATAATTCAATAGATTCTTCAATAATATATCGTTCTGCAATACAACCTTTTGGCCGACTTCGATTATTGACATACCCTTTCAAAATATTTATATATTGTTCAATGGGGTACATCTATCTATAATAGACAGGACCACATAGTTGAACATATCTGACCAAGGGAACCATCAAGTGGACCATTATATCAAAGAATTAGGGTGGGAAGAACATTTCTAATTCAAATAATATGATTGAAATCTCTTTATTCATGATGGGAAACTTTTCTGGGTATACAACTTTATTGTATATGGATTTGAAAAAGAAGCATAGTTTGTTTAATGTATGTCATACATTTTGAGGCAGAATGCAATGGAAAGAAACAAACATTAAATCTTGCATCAAAACATGATAGTCATGTGATTTTAGTCCTTGTAAATTCAAATTAGTCATTGAAACGACATTAATGATATTTGATGAATACCCTTTTGGAACTTTTACACTCGTAAGGAAAAGGAAAAATTGAAATTTTTCCTATCTAGAGAGAGTGTGAGCTGTTGGAGGAAGAAAATTCTGCATTTTACCCTTCACTGGTGCTAACTCTTCCCTTATCCCCATTTCAATCAAGTCCAACCTATCCTTGATGTCATATTTCGTTTTTCTTTGAAAATTTAGTAATGTTCCAATAACATTATCAAATACATTTGTTTCTACATACATAACATCCAGAAAATTTATAACATATAAAAAATTCCAATATGGTAATTCAATGAAAATTAATATCTTATTTCATCCTGATTTTGTAAGGTTTTCCGAAAATGGTTTACCGAAAACAGTGTCAATATTTTTTACTTTTTTTGTATAGTTTATCACCCATTGCTGGAGACAGTTTTGTACCTTGTTCGATATTCCCATCTAATTTTGTCATATAGGATCAGTATTTATGTCATCGAGGTAAAAAAAAATTATGTCCTAAAAACACAGTCTTTGAGGAATGTTTCAACCAAACTGAGTATGTGTGTTTTTTACAAATAGTACAACCCAAAATTCCTTTAATTTTATATCCTGATAAATTTCCATAAGTGGGGAAGTCATTTATTGTTCCATACAACATGACCCTTAATGTGAATTATTCTCTTCTATGATCATCATACATTGTAACACCTGTATACCACATCAATTTCAGATCTTTGATCGATGGATCCAATTAAACATCAATATCATTACTGGGTTTCTTTGGTCTAGATATAAGAAGAGACAATATAATTTATTTATGATTTATGCATAACCATGGAAGCAAGTTGTAATTTATCAACATGACGGGCCATGTACTATGAGTACTACTCAATACACCAAAAGGATTTATTCCATCTATAGATAACGCAAGATTAAAGTTTATCAGCTAATCTCCAAATTCATAAAACTCATAATCATTTCTCTTCTACTAAGTATAATTTGATGGATGGTGTTGGTTCCCATCTTTAATTCTTGTATCTGTATGCCATGTTAATTTTATCACGGTTTCTTAACATCCATATAGACTTCTAAACCATGGAATGATAGGAAAGTACCATACATATTTTGAAGGACTCTATTCATTTTTCTTGTATCGATATATGCCACACTTAGGGAATTTGATGATTGATTCATGGTCCTTGTAAAACAAAATGCAATCATTTGTAAAATCATGTATTTTTGTAGGGATCATGTCCATTGAAAGTAACATTATTTTGGCATCGTATGTTCGTCATGGTAGTTCATTTTCCTCTAGTATCATATTTATAGAGTTAATATTTTCATTATTATTAATATGTTTTTCAATTTTTTAATCCCTACTAATTATTCAATTTCATTATATTTTCATCATTTAAGTGTTTTAGTGTATTTTGGGCTTAAATGTGAAAATGGGGTAATTCTGTAAAATTGACAGTTTTATATAGATTCTATTTTTTGGGAATAACTTTTATAATATTGGTCCAATTGAAGTGAATCCTTTTTTAGGCTTCATATGCTCGTGGTATTAAATTTTTTCTTCTAGACCAAGACTCAATTCAAACCCATTGGTACAAAAAAATCAATCAAGTGGAGAACTCAGTCTGGCTGGTAGAATGGACCCCACCACACTAAATCAGAAATATCTCCTTCTACCAAACTTCAAATGAACTAATTCCAGCTTTTGTCAATATATTACTTACAAATAACACTTCACATTAAATTTCATAAATTATAAAGCTCATTAATGCATATTTTGGGCACGTCCAAGTGGAGTGGGTGAAATAGTGTTTGGATTCTAGAAGAAGTAAAACTAACTAATAAAGACATATATTCCTTTAAAAGTGTCCAAAGGCTTTGATATTTTGAGGATAGATAGAAAACAAAATTTCCTACATCATATAAGAAGAAATATGGGCTTTGTTCGAACGATTGGTGGGTATAACATAGGCAAACTTCTGGATGAAATATTCTGGAGGATCAAAAAAATTTATGTTGTTTTTATTTCTTTTGTTCTTCTTAGCTTTGTAATGAATTATTCTACCCCATTCAACTCGATTACCCTTACCATGGTGTGGTAGATCTTATGAGTGATTGGGGAGGGGTAGGTTTACCCTTTTTTAATTATTGAGTTCTTTCACTTAATGTTTTAATATCCTCTTTTATCTTCTGTGAATTGGTTTCAATTACTTATAATAGTTTTTATTATCATGGATGACTGTATCTGATTTTAGATTATACTGTTTATTTTTATTTGGTCAATGATCAATATCTCCTTCGACTAGGTACTGGTTTATATGTGATGTAATAGACTAGGACTTAGTGTTGAAGTACTCGGTGATCACTGGTGTGTGTGTGAGAAGTAGTGAATGTTCTTGATTGCTTGGGATAAACAAGACCCAATTGGGAATTGTCTAATATAATTGGGGGTATTCACTACAACTCTATTAAACATTGTAAGGAGATTAAAACAATATAAGGTTTTATTAATTTTTATTCTCAAATTATTATTTGAACAAGGGATTGAGAAGAAACGACTGTGGATTCTCACTCTTAATGACTTAGCAGAAAAGAATTTTGTAAGTTGAGCTATAATAGAATTAAAATTAGAAAACTGACCCTAACCTGATCACCATTTCATATCAATGATTTAAATCAAATAATTTTTCAATTAATTTTAAAACTCTCACTTAATTTATTTACTTTATTTATTTTCTTTCTTGTATTTTCAAAATCAAACAATTTCAAAAACAACATCACTTCTTTCTTTAATTTTAAGTGACATACACTATGGTTGAGCACTCCTCTCTGGAGACAACCTAGGTAACCCACTATAATACATTTTAACTTAGGTTATAATTGTTTTTTACACACCCCACAATAGACACGTGTCGAAACTTGGTTCTGTTACAGGGGAGGTAGCACCAACATTTTTTTTCTTTTCTTTCCTCTCTTCTCATCTTTTCTCATCAAAATTGCATGACTAGAACCTCAAAAACTGAACCTTTACACATAGATCATGAAATTGAAAGAAAATTGTTGAATATACTTAGAAACATTAATTTGGAATCTGAATTTGAGTAATTTCCCCTTGCACACTCAAGTGAAACTTCTAGTGTTCACTTTGAGCCTGTCATCATGGATGAAAATCAAAACCCAACTCTTAGAGACCTCTGTGCACCATAATTACTGAATGAAAACAATAAACTTTCCATTCCAGTGTTTCAAAATGATTTTGAAATGAAAACTTACATTATTCATTTTCTTCCAAAGTTTCATTGTTTGGCAGGTGAAGATCCAAACAAACACATTAAAGAGTTCACACATGTTTGCTCAACTTTCAGACCCTGTGAAGTTGCTGAGAAGCAGGTAAAGTGGAAGGAATTTCCATTTTCATTGGATGGGGATGAAAAAGAACGGTTGTACAGATTACAACTTGGAGACGTGCATGACTGGAATGACCTAGTAAGATTTTTTATGCAAATATTCCTCCCCGCCTCTAGAAGCACAGCCATTTAGAAGGAAATCTACACCATACAACAATCATCTAGAGAAACACTATATGAGTACTATGAGAGATTTAAGAATCTATGTGCCAACTGCCTGCATCAAGCCATTAAGGAACATCACTTTCTTGTCTTCTTCTATCAAGGACTACTGGACAATGATAGAAACCTTCTTGGTGCATCATCTGGAGGTTCACTAATTGACAAGTTACCAGAAGAAGCCAAGGGCTTGATTGAGAAGATTTCCCAGAACTCGCAGCAATTTGGAACAATAGGTATTGGAACAAGAGGTATTCATGAGGTACACACTTCTCATCCATCGCCATTACTATAAACTAAAATTAAAGAGATAACTTTTATGGTGAGACAGATGGCCTTTAAGTAAGTTAGTGACCAACAAGTGCCAGCTAAGTTATGTGGTTTATGCCCATCACCTGATCATTTTATGGACCAATGTTCTGAAATACAAGGAATGGAAACATGTGTGACAGCCTTTCATCCAAGGTAGTTCTAATAAAGTCAAGGATGGAGAGGTCCTAACCAAGTTTAATATGGTTTTGGAAATCAATATAATCAAGGTAGACCCCCATACCAAAACCATTTTCAAAACCAACCCCCATTCCAGAATCAATTCTAGAACCCACCACCTTTTCAACAAAAGTAGTCTTATAACCAACCTTCTTACCAAAAACAGACCACTTTCCAAATACCCTATTGGAAGACATCCACCAATGCACAACCTCCAATTCAAATCCAGAAGCAAAAAATCTGAGTTTGAGGGGTTGAAGGACACTGTTAAAGATTTTTCCAACATGTTAGAAAGTCTCATGGACTTTCTGGCCAAAAATCCAGGTAAACTCCCTTCACAAACAATCCCAAACCCAAAAGAGAATGTCAGTATGATAAAAATGGAAGTGGAAAAAAACTCCCACCACCATCCACCATTGAACCTGAAATAATAGTACCTGATCTAGGAGAAAATGAAGTTAGAAATGATGAAAATTATATGAAAATACATCGAGAATAAGATAAAAAAGACGAGGAGGTTAAGGATAGGCCAAGGAAGAAGAAACAAGAAACACCATTTCAAAGGAAACAAAGGTATAAAAAAGATATACCCCCACCATTTCCATCAAGGAAGATTGAATCAAAGAGTTTTCAAGAATAATCACTACAAAAATAAATTCTGGACACCTTCTAGAAAGTGGAAATCACCATACCACTGCTTAAAGCGCTCAAAAAAATTCCAAGGTATGCGAAATTTTTTGAAGTATATTTGCACCAATAAGAGGAGACTTCAAGGTAATTAGAGGATCAATTTGGGAAGAAGTGTCTCAACCCTTATCACGCCACAATTTCCAACCAAATGTCAAGATCTAGGGACGTTTTCTATTCTATGCACCACTGGTTAATTAAATTTCTCTAATTATTTTGTGCCATTTAGGTGCATTAATTAATGTATTTCCTCACTTAGTATATATTTATTTGCAGATGGGAGACTTAAATCCCACAAGAGTTGTGGTCCATCTTGCAAACAGATCCACAGTTTTCCCATCATGAGTTTTGGAGGATGTCCTAGTAAAAGTCAAAGATCCTTTATTCCCTGCTCACTTCTATGTGTTGAATGTGGAAGATGATAGGATCTCATCACACTCAACCATAATTTTGGGGAGTCCTTTCTTTAATATGGCCAAAATAATCATCAATGTCAATGAAGGGACACTTACCAAGGATTTTGGAGATAGCATTGTCCACTTCAATATTTTTAAATCCATGAGGCACCCATCAGATGATCATTCACTCTTCACACTCTCCCATAAAGATGGTACAGAACCAATTCAAGAATTAGGTATGTTTCATGAATTCTTATCATTAGGGGATAATTTTTCCATTAAAAATATCACTGAACAAATGGATTCCCAAAGCCTTGGAGATTCTAATTTCCTGTGGGAAGAAGAAGTAAAATCTGGTTTCTTTGATAATTTGTTAAATGATGAAGAAAAAGATATAATTTATTATGTGTAGGATGTAAAACCTTTGGAAGTGGGGAACCTCAGTTTAGTTTCATCCCTTGACCATCCCCTTGATCTATAATTAAAACCACTCCCCACTTATTTAAAATATGTTTACCTTATGGAGTGAGAGAAATTACCATTAATAATTGCTAATAATCTATCTAAAACTCAATAAAAATCATTGATTGATATTTTTAGAGAGAATTTCCAAAAAATAGGTTGGCTCTTAGGTGATATCCCTGGAATAAACACAAATATTTTCTCACATAGAAGTTTTCTTGAGGGAGATTCCAAACCTGTCAGACAACCCAAAAGGAGGCTAAACCCCACTTTAATGGAGTTTGTGAAAAAAGAGATTGAGAAGCTGTTAGAAGCTGGGATCATCTATCCCATATTAGATTCATAATGGGTTAGCCCCATCCATTTAGTCCCAAATAAAACTATACTAACCATTGTGAGGAATGAAAAGAATGAATTAATCCCTGTGAGAATTCAGAACAGCTGGAGAGTGTGCGTAGATTTTAGGAAGTTGAATTCGGTCACTCAAAAAGATCATTTACCTATCCCTTTCATTGACCATATATTAGATATATTGTCAGGGATAACTCATTATTGCTTTTTGGATGGATTTTCAGGTTATTTTCAGGTACCCATTTCTCCCGATGATCAAGAGAATACTACCTTTACTTTTCCTTTTGGTACTTTTTCATACAAAATGATTCCATTTGAATTATGTAATGCTCTAGGTAAATTTTAGAGGTGTATGGTAAGTATATTTTCTAATCACATGGAATATTTCTTGGAGTTTTTCTTGGATGATTTCACAGTTTTTGGAAATTCTTTTGACCATTGTTTGAAAAATCAAGAAAAAGTTTTGAAAACTTGCATTGAAAAAAACCTTGATTTGAATTTTGAAAAGTGTAATTTTATGGTTGATAGAGGAATTGTACTTGGTCATGTCATTTTATAGAAAGGCATTGAAGTTGATAAATAAAAAATTAATCTGATAAATTCTTTTCCTTACCCAACTTGTGTGAAACATGTTAGATCATTTTTAGGACATGCAGGATTCTATAGGAGGTTTATCAAAGATTTCATTAAGATTTATCTCCCTCTCTATAGGTTACTTTTTAAATATGATGATTTAAATTTTAATGGTTCATGTAGGGAATCCTTTGATGAGTTAAAAAGCAGATTGATTATACCACTAGTAATGCAGCCACCCAGTTGGGAAGAACCATTTGAGCTACTTTGTTATACTTCAAACCAAGAACTTGTACTTTATCAGAGAATTGAGAGAAGGAAAAAAGTTATTTCATATACCTCAAAAACCTTATATGTGGCCCAATTCTACTACACAACAATAGAAAAAAGATTTTTTAGTAGTTTTTTTTGCTTTAGAAAGATTTAAATCATATCTGCTTGGAACTACATTCATTGTGTTTTCTGATCATGCAGCTCTTAGGTACTTGATGAATAAGGATGAAGAAAAACCCAAGTCTTGTGATATGGATGCTATTACTATAGGATTTCAACATATAAATCAAAGATAAGAAGGGATCTGAGAACCAAGTGGTTGATCACTTAAGTAGACTTCCCAACACTGTTGAAGTTGAAATTCCATACATTGAACCACTGAATGATCACCTTCCAGAAGATAAATTATACTTGATAAAGGAGAAGTACCTTGTTGTACTGACATTGTCAATTATCTAGTAACATCTCATGTCCCATCTCATTTAAATTCTCACCAAATTCACAAATATAAAGATGGATCTAGATATTATACATGGGATGATCCATTTATTTGGAAGATTTCCAATGACCAAATGATAAGAAGATGTTTTCATAAAAATGAAATTGAATATGTCTTTAAGTTTTGTCCCACATTAGCTTTTGAAGTCCACTTTGGACCTCAAAGGACAACAAGTAAGGTTTTAGAATCTGGACTTTATTGGCCAACACTTTTCAAAGATTCTAATGAATTTTGTAAACGGTGTGAAAAATGTCAGTTCAAAGGAAATATTTCAAATAGACAAGAAACACCCCAAAATCCACTAAATTTTTGTGAAATTTTTGAAGTTTGGGGGATAGATTTTATGGGCCCTTTTCCAATTTCATTTGTAAATTCTTATATTCTGCATGTTGTTGATTATGTTTCCAAATGGGTGGAAGCAAAAGTCACAAAGACTGACGATGCTAAAGTTGTTTGTGATTTTGTCTGGGCTAACATATTTTTTAGGTTTGTAGTTCCCAAATCAATCATTAGTGATCAGTGGAATCACTTTTCTAATAGGAGAATATAGGATTTGTTGAAAAGGTATGGGGTGCATCATAAAACATCAACACCTTATCATCCACAGACTAATGGGCAAGATGAAGTGTCCAATAGGGAAATCAAAGGAATTTTGAAAAAGACTATTAATATAAATAGGAATGATTGGAGCCAAAGGTTAGAAGACACATTATGGTCTTACAGGATATCTTACAAAACCCCTATTGGAATGAGTCCATATAGGATGATTTACAGGAAAAGTTGTCACTTACCTATGGAATTGGAACACAAGTCATACTGGGTTGTGAGGAAGATGAATCTAGATCTTGAAAGTTCTGGGAAAGAGAGAAGATTGTAGTTACAGGAGATGGAATAAATTATAAGGGAATCATTTGAAAATTCTAGGATTTACAAAGAGAGAACCAGAGTGGCTCATGACAAACTGATCCAACCAACAAACTTCCATACTGGTGAAAAAATGTTGTTATTCAATTCAAGACTCAAGCTGATACCAGGTAAACTTAATTCCAAATGGGAAGGTCCATTTATAATTACTCATGTATATCCTTTTGGTGTTGTGCAGATTCTGAAGGATGTAGAGAAGGATCCATTCACTGTCAATGGGCATAGGTTGGAGAAATTCCTTGGGACCATGCCATCAGAGTCAATAAAGGAGATCACACTCCTCCAACCTGTTTATCAATAAATTCCATTTGGTCATACCTATCCTTTATATTTTCTTGATTTATGAGATTCAATTTCAAATATTCTTACATGTTAAATTCATTTGAATTCATTGTAGACACTTCATCATTTAGGTGTGGGGGAGGGAAACTTTGTAGTTTGGGATTTTTATTTTGTAAAAAGTGTGTGTTTCAAATTTCGTATGTTTCTTTTTAAATTTTTGTGTGTTTTTTAAACTTTTGAAACTTTTGATCTGAAATTATTATCTTTGAAATTTTTGAAACCTATTTACATGGGAGAAATAGTTTATTCCATGAAAATGGGCTTAAATAAATGCTGAAAATGACTTTGTTTCAAGTTCAATTCTTTGGGAATTTCATGAAAATTACTCTGATTTTTGAATCCCATGCCACATATAACTGTCATTATATTTTAAATCACATTCCTGTGAGGCTTCTAAACCTATTTTTTCATATTCTTTACATTCACCTCACTTCTTGAGATAACCAATCATGCTTGATTTATCCAGAATTTGATTTATTACTGTCAAAACCTAGGGGTTTGAGGTACCTATGTTTTAAATGATTAAGGAATTTATTTAGTTTTAAAGCCCCCTTTTCAATAAAATAATTTTTATAATGGCCTACCTTGAACATTTAATCCTTTTATCCTTTAGAAGCCAAGAAAATCCTGTTAGGATAGCCACATTACTAGCCAATTTTCCCTATCCAACCTGCTCTTGAAGTAAAACTGCATGATCTATTTAAACGTAAGTGTGGGGGAAGATGTCTTGTATTGTGCTACCTTATTTGGGGATAATTTGGGTGAAAATAAAATGTGAAAGTGATGTTATTTATTCTTAAAAAACATTCTACTGAAATTTGTGCCTTTTCTAAATCTTTCATGATAAGAGAAGTTATGCCTTTCTGGAGCTTCTAATGGAGAAAGAAAGTTGTGCCTTTTCTAGAGCTTTCAAGAAATATTATATTTGAGAAGATTAAAATGTTTTCTTCTGAAATGGTGAATTATATGAACATTCATTGATATTTAATGATGAAATATCTGATTTTCTACTAAGGGGAGTGAATATGAGACCATACTTGTGTGAAAATAAGAGTTATGCAATTTTGCTTCAAAAAGAGCCAAGCCCTCTTCATTCAGCCACAGAATTTCCACATCTAAATCCTACCAACCTAAATACATAGAACAACCTTGAAAAGTCCTCCTAATAACCATATGTATTTGACTCACATCGGTTGGAGATATAGAAATTTATCAAGCCTATGGTGACCCTTGTATGAGTTTGGATAAGAAATACATTGCTAAAAAATTGAAATTTGTGTGATGAGAGATAATGAAAGCTAGGTAAGTGTTTTGTGTGCATGGGAGAAGAAATGAAGAAGAAATATATTTAATAATCTGAAATTAATAACATTAAATAATAGTTTTTTAGGAGGCATGATATATTTTGTTTCTTGTTGTTAAATTGGTGGATCTCATGGATGTGTGTTTTGAATTTGCTTTGATTTTATTTTGATTCTAATTTTTCTAGGAGTCCAAGTGATAAGTGTGGGGGAATTGATAGAGTTAATATTTTCATTATTATTAATATGTTTTTAAATGTTTTAATCCCTCCCAATTAATCAATTTGAGTAGTTTTTCATCATTTAAGTGTTTTTGGTGTATTTTAGGCTTAAATGTGAAAATGGGGTAATTCTGTAAAATTGACAGTTTTATATAGATTCTATTTTTCAGGAATAAATTTTATAATATGGGTCCAATTGAAGTGAATCATTTTTTTAGGATTTATATTCTCATGGGATTCAATTTTGTCTTCTGGACCAAGACTCAATTCGAAACCCATTGCTACAGAAAAATAAATCAAGTGGAGAACTCAGTCTAGCTGGCAGAATGGAACCCACCACACTAAATCCGAAATATATCCTTCTACCAAGTTTCAAATGAATTGATTTTAGTTGTTGTCGACAGAGGACTTCTAAATAACGGTTCACATTAAATTTCATAAATTATAAATCTCATTAAGAAATCTTTTGGGCGTATCCAAGTGGAGTGGGTAAAACAGTGTTTGGAAGCCATAAGAAGTTAAACTCACTAATCAAGCCATATCTTCCTTTCCAAATGTCCAAAGGCTTTGATATTTTGTTGATAGATAGAAAAATAAATTTCCTACATCTTATAAGAAGGTATCTTGGATTGGTTCAGATGACTGGTGGTCATAACAGAGGAAAACTTCTGGAGGACAGATTCTGGAAGATCAAACGTTCTGTTTTTTTCTTTATTTTGTTCTTCTTAGCTTTGTAATGACTTCTTCCCCCCCCCCCCCCCCCTCAACTCGGTTACCCTAACCATGGTGGGGTAGATCTTCTGAGTGATTTGTGAGGGGTAGGTTTAACCTTTTATAATTCTTGATTTCTTGCACTTAATGTTTTAATATCCTCTTTTCTCTTCTTCGAATCAGTTTCAATTCCTTATAACAGTTTCTATTATCATGTACGATTGTATCTAATTTTATATTCTATTATTTATTTTTATTTGGTCAATGATCAATATCTCCCTCCACTAGGTACTAGTTTATATATTATGGAATATACCAGGACTTAGTGGTGAAGTACTCGGTGATCACTGGTACGTGTGTGAGAAGTAGTGAATGTTTTTGATTGCTTGGGATAAACAAGACCCGATTGGGAATTGCCTAAGATAATTGGGGGTATTAACTACAACTCTATAATACATTGTAAGGAGAGTAGACCAATCTAAGGTTTTAGTAAGGTTTATTATCACATTATTATTTGACCAAGGGAGTGAGAAGAAATAGTTGTGGATTCTGCTCTTAACAACTTAGTAGAAGAGAATTGGGTAAGTTGAACTATGATAGAATTACAATTGGAAAACTTACCCTGAACTGATCACTATTTCATATCACTGATTTAAATCAAATAATTTTTCATTTAGTTTTACAACTCTCACTTAATTTATTTACTTTATTTAGTTTCTTTCTTTTATTTTTAAAATCAAACAATTTCAAAAACAACATCACTTCTTCCATTAATTTTAAGTGAAAAACACTATTGTTGAGCACTCCTCTATAGAGAAAACCTAGGTAACCCACTATAATACATTTTAACTTATGTTATATTTGTTTTGGCCACACCCCACGATAGGCACATGTCACTTATCTTTCAAAAGACCAATTAGTTCTATAATGTTAGTGTCACTCCATCTATTTCCAACTTTCAAATTATATAACTTCAATACAACTGAAAATGTTGTTTATTTAGTACAACCAATATAAAATGGTTTCTTGGATTAGCTATTTAACTCCTCAAATAACTTTGGACAATCATGAAGGTCATCTTTAATTTCCATTTTCATTTTTTCCATGTGATCTCCATCATCTTTTACAAAGGTATTCATATCAAATGATTCATAAACCATAGTACCATCCCTATCGATGTCCACATTCAGTTTTTTCCCATGTTTAGTCCACCATTTATAGATTTGATCTATTCCATGATAAATGAAATGTTCTTACAACTCCTTCAGACTAATGTTTCTTGAATAAAAATAATGTGAAAATGGATAGAGGATTTTAGAAGGTTCGTTTGCATGCTCTCTTGCAAACTTAATGAACTCTTTAACTCAATATTCAAACTCATTTGTCAAATGGTTAGCATGAATCCATTTTCAGTTCATATCCATCCTATTGGGTTCATAAAAGATTAATTTTATACAATATATAAATAAATACACATAATATATTCATTATCGAAATGGAAATTTATAGAAAATTAAAATAAGGGAAATTTGGATCATTTCTACTAGAATATATGTGCGCCTAGATTTTCTAAATCCAATAATAAGGGTTGTTGGAATTTGAAAAAAATATATAAGGAGATAAAGGAAGATAATAAATGATATTATCACTAAACTTTATAGGTGTAAATGGGAAGATGAATAGTGTAATGACCCTAGCCTGAATTACCCAAACAACACCAGGTCAGATCATCTTATGACCTCTAACACACCTCAAATTCAGTAAAGGATGGTTTAAATTTTGGGTGTAATAAACCATAAATGGGAGGTGGTCCCCCCCCCCCAATAGAAACAATTAGTACCCGAGGTTGAACAAAATCCTAGCATGACCCTTGGGGTCAATGGACATGCAGACCCAAAATCATCATTACCTGATATAGGTATACCTGTTAGAAAAAAAACTATGGAAATAAATGATGAAATATATATATAGACACACATACATGTCACGCCAGTATAAAAACTCACTCACTTATATTCTATAATAAATATCAAATATATAAAAACCTGATATTCAAACATAACATGAAATAAAGGCGCCATAATGATTCAAAATATGAAGGATTGATGTGATAAAACCTCATGTGCTTAACTGGGGATGGCCCCTTTGAATCTTCTCTATAAGAAAACAAAGGACCATAGTTAATTCTAAGAGGAACTAGATCCTATGATACATATAACCAACAGAGGTACATACATCACTCCACTAACTTGGTTCCTAAAAAATAGTATCTAAAGCTGCATGTCCACTAAGGTGTCTAGGAAATGTGTTGTTATATATATAATAATTAGGGAACCACCAATGTGCCTCAAATAATTAGTCAATAAAAAACAATATACATGAAAATTTCTACACATTTATATACATATATCAAAAAATTATTTATTAAGAAGATATAAAACATAGCAGTAAAACAACAATGAATAAATCAAAGGTTTAGTGTCAAATATAAACAATGGATCATACATCAGTAGTCAATACAAACAAAAGACCAAAAATCCTTCCCTAAGCAACGGATCACAAACAATTCATAAAAAACAGATCATAAACAATGAATCATAAATAAATCATAGAAGAATAAATAAAAAATGAAACCAAAAATACACAAAGAAGATCTGAAGGCCTCCCTCTCTATGTCAAAGAAAATCTGATAACCTCTTCAGATGACAGATGAGATGTTTGGAGGCAGTTGAGTGGTATGATTCTACCTTTGATTCACTAAGGAGAAGTGTCGGCATCAGGTGGCTTGCATGGAAAGCATCTATATCACGTTGGGTTCGCAAATGGTTAGGGTTTTTAAAATAGATTATGACACTTTTATCATCTCTTACCAATAATCACTGATAAAGAGCTCTTTTATCATAATTTATTATATAAGCACTGATAAATGTTCATTTCATCAGCACTTTTTTTAGCACTGATAAATCCTCATCTTTATCAGTGTGAAAAAAGCACTGATAAATATTCTTTTATCAACGCTTATTACTAAAGCTCTATTAAAGGATTTATAATTATAATTATAAATAAAAATATTATAAATATTTATAAATACTTAATAAATATATATAAATATTAATATAGTAAATATATTACTTTTTAAATATATTTATTATAATTTTATAATTATTTTTTTATAATTATAGAAATATTTTTAAAAAATATTATTTATATCATTATATATATTTATATAATTATATATATATATATATCTTTAATAAATATATATATATATATAAATATAGTAAATATATTCATAATTTATGTAAATTTATTATAAATTTAATAATTATTTAAATATTCATAATTATTTATTTATAATTATATAAATACTTTTAAAAATATTTATTTATTTATAATTATAAATATATAATTGTATAAATATAGTGAATGTACATTTATAAATATTTTTATTTATAAATATTTTTTTACAAATATATTTTTTACATTATTAATGAATATCTAATTTTGATTGCATGCATATATGTACAAAATGAGTGAAATTGAATAAATTAAGAATATAGGTCCACTTTAACAATATTGAAAAAATGGATAAGTTTTTTGTGTGCATATTTTATATAAAAATTCATTAATTATGTATATGTGAAATAAATATAGAATACATTTGATCTATATTAAATTGAAAAATAAAACAACATTCGATTATATGTCGAGTACTATGCAATTAGTCAATATTTTTAATTCATATTAAATTTTAATTATATACCATTATTCAATAAATATATGACAATTTAATGTGAAGTGCATAAATATTTTGTTATATATAAATCATATTTATATACATTAATATGTATATATATTTAATATATACAATTTAATAACCTTAACTATCGTAATTATCTAATTAGTAAAATGTTTAATATTTAATTAAGTATAATCAATCAATTCATTTTTATCAATAATTATTTAATTGATAAAATTTGTCATATTTTTTTTAATAAAAACATTTTTTATTTTTTATTTATTTCATTATTTCATTTTTCAACACTAAAAATGCATTGATGAAAGAAATATTTATCAGCACTAAACATAAAGCACTAATAAAGTGTGCCCTTTATCAGTTCTAAAAATAAAGTACTGATAAAGGATACCCTTTATCAGTACTAAAAATAAGTCGATGATAAAGTTTTTCTTTATCGGTGCTAAAATAAAAGCACTGATAAAAGGTTGAATTTATTAGTGATTTCTTTACCACTAATACCAATGAAATTTATCAGTATCTTCTTCTAGTGCTGATAAATAAGAGTTCTATTAAATTCCTATTTTTTAGTAGTGTCTTCCACGCCCACCACCCTGCAGACCACCTTTTTCCCGCCTCTACGTCTGCCGCAGCGGTACCTCGGTCGTCTCCTGATCAACTGTATGATGGTTCAGGCAATCTCATGCCATATTTCCCCAACCACGACATGAGTAACACAGTTTATCCCTCATCTGTCTCGATCCATCCTCGAATTTCCTATTGAAGCTCCAAAATCTCTTGGATCCCTATGACTGTTGTTGGATGCCTACTATTGAGGTCTCTACACCTTCCTTCCCATTACTGAATACCACAGGATATATTTGTCCAGCTAAAGAACACTCAATCGCAAAGGCTCTCTCTTGAACCCTAGTTTAGGTAGGAATGCACAAAGAGGTAATGTCAGCTCAAATGTCCCTACACAGCCCTTGCTTGAAGGTCTGATCCCTGAAGTATTGATCATGTGTCATATCCATCGAGTACCTAGAAAAGTTGGTATGCCTCAATGAATACTAAAATACTAACATGTCATCCTACCAGAGCTGTATAATCTCCTGGATACCCCTATCCCTTAGCTCATAAGTTGAGAGCTCCTCTCTAAAAAGGTTCTCAAACTCTATCCACAGAAGAGTCACCTCATCATAAGATCAGGTAACTAAACCCCACAATCTCCCTACTAAGCCATATAGAAGGCTCGCTGTCAGGACCACCACCTAATCTGTTGGTGTCTTGAATAGATGGAAAACTCGGATAACTGCCTCACGCTAGTCCTCAGCCGCCTGTGTTTCAGGCTCACCTCGGAACCTGAGGGGTCTCTATTGATAAAACTCATGAAGCGTGATCAGCACGCTCTCCTCACCCACTGGTACTATGGGTACCATGTGTTTCTCTACATGTGTTGGTATGGATGGTGAACCACCTAGAGGTGTTATCTTTGGTATCAATCTTTATACTGATGTCTCGTCACTAGGCAGATCATCATTGTGATTAAGCAATAGAATCTTGGCTTACTATCTACGCAGATACATCCTGTAATAAAACAAGGTGTACCATGGTCAATATAGTATTTCTTGTGAGCTGACTCGAGAAGGATATGAGAACACACCCAAATCCTATATAATGCATGTACCATTGTATTCCCTGCAACTAGTGTTTCCATGTACCGAGTTGAAAAGTAGGTGTCTAGAGTCCTGGTGTATGGATACTACAACTACAGAACCAACACTAGAATCCCAGGCCTGAAATCCAAACATGAAACACTTAACACTATTTCCCCAATCCAACCTCATAGACTCTCAGTCCTTAAGTAGAACTGACACCTCTAATACCACTATGTCACGACCCATCCCAAATGGGATCATGTAGTGATTACCCAAATACCATCTCCAATAGGCCAGGGGATGGTTACTAGCACCGAGTAGTCATATCCCACAAATGGGAGTCATTTGTCTATGTACGTGTACACATGCACACATCTCCAAGACCAAAATGTAGAAATGTAAAAACAATAAGTAAACAATTCATGAATACACTAATATACCAACAACATAGTACGAAAGTGGAAAACTATAAATTAAATAGGGCTAGAATACAATCCCACCAAAAGATATAGTTTGTATAAGTGAATTCAAAAGTTCCTGAAACTCATATGCAAAATGTCCTACCTGAAGGGAAAGTTACTGGATAGCTATCTCAAGCCGTAGGAGAAAACCTCAATTGTCTAGTCTCTCAAAGAACCACCTAGTCCTATTCCACCTAGGACTCTATCAAAGCTTTTATTGTCTGCACAAAACACAATGCGTGCAGGCAAAGATCATGGAGAGGTGAGTAAAATAATACTCAGTTGGACACACTAAGATCACAAAACAATACCACTAAGAAATACACGAAGTACACCAAAAAGAAATAAATGAATTATACCATAAAGAAATACAAAAATTATACTACAAAAAAATACATGAAGTATACCACAAAGAAATACATGAAGTATAAAAAAAATAAACAGTACAGTCAACTCACATAAGTATAATCCTATAGTATGAAAAACAGTATCATCATACATAATCCAAAAAAACAGCTAGTATTGATAAGACACGTGGTCTCGATGAGACAATCACTCTTGATAAGACACATAGTCTTAGTAAGACATGTATTCTCAGTAATATACGTAGTCTTGGTAAGTCATGTAGTCTCAAAAAGTCATGTAGTATCAAAGTCACATTCATTCATAGGATTTTTCTCGTACAATTCTCCTTCTAGGAGAACCTACACATCAAGACATAAGGTCATATGAACACTTCCACAAAACCACTTAAGATATCTCAAAATGACCATCTCTTCACAAGGGTCCCAACTTGGCAAATATCTCATCAAACAGAAACACAGTTTGAAAGTTATTGGTGTTTTTATAAAAAGATCTGACCCGGGTCTAGTCCGGATCAGATCCGACCAGTCGAACTCCGCCTAACCCATCAACCAAACCAATTCAGTCCATCTGACCCATCTCACTGGGATTCTAGATCATCTCGGCCCCTCTGGTCTACCCCTCACACAGGTGTGTCGGTCTGGTCTGCCGCACACGGTCGACTCTGACTGCATGCCTCCTTGGTCAATGTGGTGTCGCCACATCTACATGTTGTCACATTCAACGTGGTCGGTCTGCCGCATCTTTGTACCCATGCATGCCCCACATGCCCTACTACATCACTGTATTCGCATTCCCCATGGCCTTGACACCACTGCAGGTAGCCTTCATGGTTGATCTGTGCTCCATGCGGCGTCGACGCGCCGCACCACCATGCGTCATCGGTCGCCGGTGCCCCTACCTCTGTAGGATTCCATTCTCACTCCTTTGTTACATTTTTTGAAATGGGGCCAATTATTTGATCCTTGTATCACAATATACACTTCCATGGGATCTGATTCATCTTTCCATCACTCTGGGGGTCTGATCATGTTAGGAGCCTCCTAGAAAGTCGAGCCGCAACCATGAGGGTCCAATGGTAAAGAACACTAAGAACGGGGGAGAGGAGAAGCACAAAAATTCCCAAAGAAACAAACATCAGCCTTTATTTTTGTGGGACTTGATCCTTTTTCATTATAAATAAGAATGAATATAAGGATAAATACAAAGATATATCTCCCCTTTAAACCCTTCAATAATTATCCATCCCGCAAGAATGATCAAATCACGGATCAACTTATTCATGGTTTGGTCTATGTTCATCTTTGAATTCAAGAATGGGTAAAATCACTAAGAAAAAAACTCCCTAACTCGATTCGGATTAGTCATGGATGAAGGATCGTTGTTTTTGTCGTCAGTGGAGTTCCTTCGAATCTGGGTGCGTTGTTGATCATCGATCCATGATCCGTTAGTGTTCATTGGAGAGAGCTCTATCTCCTTGTCTCAGAGATATTCTAGGGTTATGTTATAACCCTTAATTCTTGACAAAGGTATATTAAAAGAAAAATTGATGTTCTGTCAAAATAACTTTTTTATTAAATTATTAATGATGTTTACGTCCTTTTTAAGTTTTCCACTGAAGACTCACACCGATTAAAGTTAAGTCGTGTCTAAGGTAAACCCTCCATTCCAAACTCAATGGTGCCCTCATATTTCTAATATAGTCACCCATTTAAGATCTTTTTTAGGAAAACTACTCATGCGCTTTATTAAAAACTGAACATTTTTCAACAAATTGATTTGGGCACATCGGGCCTCAGAATCACATGTCGTCTCAGCGCCGAGTCTCAGAATTTTCCAAATTAAATTTTAAAAATAAAACCAAAAAAATCCAATTAATTACACATATTTAATTTTTATATAAATTTTTTTTAAACTTTTGAACATTTTCTATTTTGAAAACCACATTCTCATCACATATATGGGGTTGATTTTAAATTAAACTTTTCTACTTCTATGAAAGGAGTTTAAAGAAAAATGGATTAAATATTTTTATTCAGAATAATTTATATTATCTAATAATCTCAACTTAATTTTTAACCATAATGAATAATAGAATCAATAAAAATTATTTACCATGGTTAATGTAAAGATAGGTTTATCAGGGGTTAAAATAAAAAGGTTAGGGTTAAAAATTACCCAAAACATATAAAACACCAATTGAATTGACATATTTATACCTTATATATTCTATATTCTATTTTATATAATGGAACATTTTTTATTCTTTTGTAATGTGAAAAATAAGGGTATACATTTTTCTTTTTAAAAATTGCAAGTGTGCCACTCACATCACTTATAAAATGTCACCCCCTCTCCTCTCCTCTTCACACTTAAAAAAACTCTTTGGTTTATCCAAGACCTGACTAAATAACTTTCTTAATTCCCTTATATCATAATATAGTCCTTATTTTTTACATAAATCCAACCTAAAAAACCTTTTGGTGCAAACCAAAAGAATTTGTCTGAAGAAGAGGTAATGTCCCTAACCAAGTGCTTTATTTTATTTGTTCATCCACCATCTTAAATTATTATTAAAACTTGATTATATAATAACATTATTATCTTAAATATACTTATATTTTAATATGTTAATTTTAAAACCTAAATTATTCTCCTCTTCTATCAAATGTGTTACAAAATCATCATTTTTGTGTACAGTGGACTACCGCCTCACGAAGCGATGTTATTTGTTTTCTATAGCCACCTCTAATGGAAGAATATAATGATAGATTTATTGTTTTTATATTATATTTATGATATTATTATTATTATATAATCATTATATCACATTTACTTTCTTACATTGCATTTTGTGGGAATACGATAACATCGTTCGTGTTTACAGCGGACTACTGCCTCACGAAGTCATGTGATTCGTTCACCCTTTACATAGAAGTAAATAAGGATAGTTTTAATAAAAATATGTGATATATATGAAATTAAAATTATTTTGGAGTGGTAATATATTATTTACCTTTATTTATTTATTTCTATCAGGAAAATGGATATATTGTTTATGTGTACATGTGACCTACTGCCTCCATGAACGATGTATTTTATTTTCTATCTCAAAATTTTATAGATCACTCTAAATAAATATATACTGAATATATATGATATTTATATAATTTTTAAAATTCTTGATATTATTTAATGATGATAAAAATAATATGACCAAAAATAACAAATCAAAACATATATAAAAAACAATACATTTATTTCCCAAAACGAGACTTTATCATGGAATTATTAATAAAATTGAAATAAAATTCAATTATTAAATTATATATGGTATGATATATATAATTATGGTTCAACAATAGATTTATAATAAACTTATATTTATTATATTTTATGTTTAAACATGAATGAACGAATTTGACACTTATGGTAAGGGGCTTCCATTTCACTTTTTACTTATGTGAGACACATACCACATCCACCATATATTTATTTTATGTGGTGTATATACTAAAAATGAGTGTATCTTATAATTATTCTACTAGAAGTTATTTTTATTTACATATCCATTTTATTATGTCTCTTTCATGGTGTTTACGGTTCAAAAGATACCAAAAAGGTAATATATTTTTGTCTCAATTTTCCTTCTTTGAGACATATGTTGTATTATGCACCTATCTTATCTTATATGGTGTATATAGAGCCCATTTTATATTTAATATCATTAATTTATTTTATTCTTGTGATATTTTATGTTTCATTTAATTTTATTATCTCATGGGTCTTACAATTAAATGTTTCCAAAGTGGTAAGGTTTATAAAAGAGGCTCGTCCTTTATTGGTATTATTTATGTTTATGATTCCCAAGACAAAATGTTATGATCCATATCTCAAGAAACATCTTATTTTTTTTATCCTATTTTTATTTCATGATAATACGTTTTTTCCCTTCATTTTCTTCTCTTTATGTACTTAATAG
This sequence comes from Viscum album, assembly GCA_963277665.1. Classification (NCBI taxonomy): domain Eukaryota; kingdom Viridiplantae; phylum Streptophyta; class Magnoliopsida; order Santalales; family Viscaceae; genus Viscum; species Viscum album. The sequence continues at coordinate 2,107,757,617 of OY728132.1, forward strand.
TTCAGAATAATGTTTTTAAGAAAAAATGTATTTATTTCTCTCTTCGGCCAAAAACCTGTTTTTCTTCCAAGACCATGTTTTCTAAAAATGTTTTTAAAAAATATTTTTACCACTATTAAAATGATTTATTAATGACTTTTTACTCATATTTTACTCTTTTAGAAAAATTCTACGAAAGGAATTTTCATTTCATTTTCTAAACAATGTTAGTTTGTCTTTTACAGAAAATGTTAAAGGAATGTTTGTTTTAAAGTTTAAAACATGAATGGTATTTTCTATCGTTGTGACCAATAATATTTTTAAATAATCCTTTATAAGTTTCCAAGTTTATTTTCATATTAAAGGTTTTTGAAAATGTTTTATGTTTTAAAAAAAAAATTTCAGAGTGAAAAGGTTATTTTCATCAAGAAATTTTTGAAATGGTTTTTAAAGCCTACTTTATAAGTTTAAAAGTTTTTTTAAAGAAAATTATTTTGAAGATGTTTATGTTTCAAAAAGTTTTTTTCAAAGTATAAAGGCTATATTTTTTATGAAATGTTCCAAGTGATCCTTCAAAATTATTTTCCATCTAAGATTGAATCCTTTTATTTTACTTATGCTTTACTATGGAGAAGATTGAATGATACCATAATTATTATTTCTCTAGATGGTTAATGTTTTTGTTTATGAAATTTTTATGAAATGCGTTTATTTTTCATGTTTTATGATATGGTTAATTGTTTAAATGTTTAAGAAACTCATTTTCTTTACCCAAGTTATGATGTGATTATATGATGAATGTTTTATGATATTATGGCACACATAAGTATGGTTTTAATTATATAATAGGTGGTACATATATCTTCTTCCAAGGAATTGGGTAAACATTTATATATCATGAGAAAAAAATGGGAAACAATTCAATGGTCTTGATCCACTATGAGAAATAGGTGCATCCTAATCCACTATGGGAAATACGTGCATCCTGGTCTACAATGGGAAATAGGTGATAAGTCATGATCCACTATGCTATTTGGTCTTGGTAGTTAACCTTGACATATGAAATGGTTTTTTTATATTTATTATGGTGACACACATTTATGAAATTAGATTGTGGTTAATGATTAATTTATGATGATTTCTCACTCTTATAGGCCATTTTTTCTAAAATGATAATGTTTTCATCAATTACTCATGTTTATAATATATGATAGGTTAGTTAATAACTTCCTAAGTTTTTTTAATGATAACATAAAATTATTCTTATCTTATGATGTCATATGATCATAGATTGATATCTCCTACATTTACCCTTACTGAGAATCTAATCAAAACATTTTTCATGTTTCCTTTCCCAAGTTATAAAAAAGGTATAGGTAGGGTATTTCTAAAAGGAGTACTATGTGAAAAAATATTTTTGGGAGATTTTTTAGATATTTAATTATATAAGAATATGGTGTTTATAGTTTCCAAGGAAAATAATTATTATAGTCCTTAGGTGTGTGTTTATGAAATGTATTGAATATTTATCTAAAAAGATGTAATATTTATATATAAAATTATGGGTTGTTACACTAGCTATGGACATTTTTGGAACATTATGATCCTTGAGATGACTAGATTTGATGTGATCTTTAGGATGGACTAGATTACAAGTTATCATTCTCACATCAATTGTTATCAGAGATAGGTATCCTTATTTTCACCTAACGGAGAGAAGTTCATGATTACTAGAGAGTGGGATATAGAAGATAAGAGGATAGGATCATACCTAAGTCAAGTTGGAGCTATTATGACATAGGTAGTAGGATTGGCTCTTATGGAAGAATCGGCAGTAACTCCCTCTACTTTTCCTCTAGTGGTGGATCATTATCAGTATGGTTTCCTAGATGAATTTATAGGCCTTCCTATAGAAAGATTAATTGAATTTGATATTGATCTTGTTCCTGGGGAAAAACTGATATTAATTCCTCATAAAGGTAATTTTAAAACTTTTTTTCTTTCTTTTTCCCCAACACGAACATAAAACATGTTTTGATGATTTTAAAATCCTAAAATCATAGGAATTAATTATTTTGACTCATTTTAATTTTTTAAATCCTTTTATCAAATATTTTAATTTATCTTAATTCAATAATCGTTTCAAAATGGAATTAAATAGTGAATTTAATTTGGGGTTTTTAATACTGAAAACCAAAACAATATTCTTTTTTAAAATACCCCAACCTTGTTGCCTTTTATTTTTAAACTCCTCTTTAATCTGGGAAATCCATAATTTCTATATCTAAGAACATTAAAGTCTACTTCATTTAATCCAAGTCTACTTCCTATTTTTGAGTGTAGTAGAATACTCTCATTCTCTCTCTCCTAAATTCATGAGCATAGTGGTTTTAAAGGGAAGATTTCTAGGTATCCTTTTTCATGTGTAATTTCTGAATTTAGTTCTTCCTAATATTTCTGAAAAAAAATGTTAATAATCCTTATATTGTAATAACCTATAATTATCAAATAATGTTAAAATTTTATTACATGCTTATCTTGGAATTATTTTGGAGATAAAAATATTATCACATGATGTGTATTTAATTCTAAAAAATAATATAATTTTATTTGGTTCAAGGAACCCTTAGTGAACAATTTGAGCTAATTAATATATGGACGTGATTCGGGTAATTATTCCTTCATGAACCTTTATATTTGAAATTAGAAATCTTCAGGTAGAAATTTCCTTACCATGTTGAGGCTATATATTTGAATGTTAGAATGATATGATGTTGTGTTCTTATATACTTGGACCATGATCAAGTTTTATGGAATGTGTGTGGGTATCCCTGTGAGACATATTCTTGATGTTTTCCCATATGTGGGTTTTTTATGGTCATGAATCTTACGTGACATGACATGAAATTTGATTTTTCATCATGTACATGTGTATTGTGTGTGATATTTATCAGGCTGGATAGGGTAATGTTATATGGTCTAGAGGGGGGGGGATATACTAGATTAAAAATTTTAAATAAAAGAATTTATTAATAAAATTAATTATCAAAGTTAATTATTAAGGTTAAATAACAGCAGAAAAAGTAAATAACATAAGGATGTGTTTTATAGTAGTTTGGTCCAAAGTGGGACTACTATACTCTTATACCTCTCTACTTGGTGAGAGATATATGTGTACTAAAAATGATTTTTGAGGGGGATCATAACCCAATTAAAAAATCCTTTTCTAGTGGAGTAATAACCACGACCCTGAATTTTGTATGGGGATTCAAAACTATTACAACCTAACTTTAGACACTAGGAGTCACAACCCGAATAGTCCTAACTTTAGATATAGGAATTCATAACCCTTAGATATCGACTTTAGAATCCCGAAGTCACAAGCTGAGGAAGAAGAATAACAAATAATTCTTTTGTGTGTAAAAGCATAAACAAAAAAAATAGAATGTGAGAGAGATAGAGAGATGAGAAATAGTGTTACAGACTCAGAAACCATACAAGAGAAGATAAAAAATGAAAGAATTGGTTATGGTTCTTGATATTTTTATTATTACATCTCTTCAAGGTAGTATAAGTCAAATGAGAAGAAATTTATCCCTTGAGGATCATGAAGGTGATAAAATAGAGTGTTGTAGGATGTTGCAAATGCACAAATGGTTCAAAGTTCACAGCACTTTTCTCTTTAAAAATTATAGTATCAAATATGTTAACTTGTGTGTATTATTTTCCTACTAGAGAGATATATATAGAGAGAGAATAAATATCTAGTAGAAATAGCTCTCCACTTCCATCAGATATTCAAAATAAATTGAGTCAAGAGATTTCATAAATATCTCCACAAAAATTGCAGCACCATTTCGTCTTTATTATTGTAAAATAAATCTTAAATTAAATAATTTGAAATAATTTGAATAACTCTTCCAACAATATCTATAGAATAATAATATCATTTAATGATTTTAAAAATATGGTTTAAAACCATTCAACCCTCTTTAGAATTATTCAAAACATTTCTTGAAAACTAGCAGCACAATCCGAAAGTAAATTCAAATATTTTAATTTAAATATTTGTGCATCCACCAACTTTATTGGAAAAATAAGTTGAAATAATTTATTAGTTTTTATCTTTAAATATTGAACCAAAAATCATCAAAATATCATCGATAATAATAATTATATTTAATTTGAATTTATCTAATAGAAAAACATTTGAAAATAATCCATATATATATGCAGAATATCAATGTTCAGCATAAAAGCACAAATTGGAAGCATCAAAATAGGGTACAAATAGTAGGGTACACGAATGTAGGGTACACGAAAGTAGGGTTCATTGAAATTAGGGTTCACAAAAAATTAGGGTTCAAAAAAATTAGGGTACATAAACCATACTTTAATGAAAATAGCATAGGGTTCATTACAAAAGTATTATAGTGTTCATTACAAAAGTAACATAGAGTTCATTACAAAAGTGGTGTACGGTTAATTACAAAAATAGGGTTGCAGAACCATAATTTTCACTATTCTAAAAGTAGGATTGTCTAACTATACATTTAACTATATAAAAAGTAGGGTTTCTAAACCATGATTTGCATTGTTCTGAATGTAGGTTTGTTGAACCATACTTTTCACTATTCTGAAAGTAGGTTTATTGAACGATACTTTGAGAAAAAACTGGACAAAATACTTCAGAAAACTTTAAAAAAAATTAAAGGATCTTAATAGAATATTTTGAATTTTTTTTTAGCAGACTTATTTGTAGAAAATATTATTATATTTATAAAGAATCAAGAATTGAATAAATCTGACTTCTACTAGTCCTGAAATTATCAAAAAAATATAAGTAATAACATTCTTAAAAAAACTACAGTTGTGAAACACCATAGCAGAACATCAGATAATTTATTACCATATAAACAACTGTTTTATAATTAAATGTAGACTAATTCAATCAAGATAAATATGTTTTATTTCTATAAAATCAAGTTTCATGAATATTCTATATCTATAAAACTTGTGGTGAATTAAATACAGTAACTTTTCAAAACTGAATACTATAAAGTTTCTCAAACTACAGTAGTAACTTCATTGAATTTTTACAGTGCTAGAAAATAATTTTAAAACTTCCTCATAAACTAATTATGTATAGATAAATATTTTATCTATCGATTTTTATAATAATCATACAAATCCAAACATTGTAGATTGAGATATCATCAAAATACAGAGGAAAATTATAATTTAGTTTATATTGAAAAATAGTATTTGAGACTAAAAAAATAAGAAGTCACATGTAATCAAACAAAATCATAAAGGGTTAAAAAATAAATATATAATAATTTTTAATCAAAAAGAAAGAAAATATGTACATGCACAAATAATCTCTCCCTTTTGTTTGAATATAAAACTAAAACATTTAAACCATTTAAAACAAATTTATCTCTCCCCCTTTTTGTAAATAAATAAAAATATAAAACAAACTCCCCCTAAACAAATTTAGTAATAAAAATTTAAAATTCCAACATACCAAGATCAAATTTAATTTTTTAAAACTGAGTATAGTCTAAAGTTTTTGTAAAAAAACATCTTTTATCTGATTTTCAGAAGGTATAAATTCTAAAAAAATATCACCCTTATTCACATGATCTCAAATAAAATGGAATCTAAGATCAATATTTTTTTCTAGAATGTTGTAATGGGTTTTTAATAATATAAATTGTGGATGTATTATTGAAATAAATAGTAATTTTATCAAGATAAACACCAAAATCACATAAGGTTTTCTTAATCCATAAACTTTGAACACAACTACTGGTAGCAGAGATATACTAAACTTCTATAGTAGATAAATTAGTATATAGTGTTTCTTAGATGACTAGGAAATTAAAAAATTTCCAAAAAAAGGACACATACCTGACATTCTTTTCCAGTCAATTCTATATCCTCCAAAATCAGAGACATAATGAGATGTTAAATAAAAACAATTATATTTTTGATAAAATAAACCATAATCAATAGTTCCTTTAAATATATCTAATTATTATTATTTATATATTAATTTTAATTTCTTTAGGATCTTCTTGAAATCTATCACATAAACAAACACTAAACATGATATCGTGTCTAGATGTAGTTAAATATAGAAAGCTACCAATCATGCCTCTATAAACTTTAATATAAATAGATTTACCGGATGGGTCAATATCTAATTTATAATTAGTACCCATATAAGGTTTCATAGATTTAGATGAATCAATACTAAATTTATTAACTAACTCTTTAAAATACTTATATTGATTAAGAAAAATTACATCTTTTCTTTGAAAATTTTGAAGTCTAAGAAAGAACTTTAATTCTCCCATTAAACTCATGTCCAACTCAGAAGACATCAAAGTATAAAAATCATTACATATAATTTCACTAGATGATCCAAAAACTATATCATCAACATAAATTTTTACAATTAAAAAATGATCAGAATTTATTTTAATAAAAAATTTAGGGTCAACATTTCCTTTCTTGAAACCATTTTTTAATAAAAAAAGAAAGCCTTTTATACCAAGCATGAGGTTCTTTTTTGAGACCATATAAGGATTTAGATAATTTAAAAACATTATTATGAACTATTTCATTTTCTAAACTAGGTGTTTGAGAAACATAAACTTATTCAGTTATAAAACCATTTAATAAATCACTTTTTACATAAATTTGATAGAATTTAAAACCTTGAAAACAAGAAAAATACAAAAAAAATCTAATAGAATCTAACCTAGAAACATGTGAAAATGAATCTTCAAATTCTATACCTTCTTCTTGAGAGTATCCTTGAGAAAAAATTCTAGCTTTGTTTTAAAAAATATTTCCATATTCATCCAGCTTGTTTTTAAATACACACTTTGTTCCAAGCACCTGTTTATCCTCAAGAAATTGTACTAAATTCCAAACATTATTTCTAATAAACTGATTTAATTCATATTTCATATAAAAAATACAGATTTCATCTTTTAAAGAATCATTAACATTAATAGGAATAAAATCGAAAATAAAAATAGAATTGGTGAAAAAAAATTAAAACAAAATTTCTAATTTTAACACTAAAATCCACATTTCCAATTACATTTTCAACAGGATGATCTTTATGAATCTTCCAAGATATAGGATAAGGTTGATAAATAGTAGGCTCCCCCTCAATTGATTCACCCTTATCCTAAGTATTTTCTTCACCAAAATTAAAATCTCTAAACTCATTATCAACAGCATTAGAATCTAAATTTATTTTAAAATTATTTTCATCAAACATAGCATGAACAAATTCTTTAAAACCATAGTTATTTTATTATAAACTCTATAATATTTACTATTATTAGAATAACCAAGAAAAATATCTTCATCACTTTTAGCATCAAATTTATCTAAATTACCCTCTAAATTTAAAATAAAAACATTACAACCAAAAACTCTAAATTAACCAACTTTAGGATTTTTATTTTTGAATAATTAATATGGAACTTTCTTTAATAAAGGTCTAATAAGAATTATATTTGAAAAATAACATGCAGAAAAAATATCCTTAACCCAAAAATATCTACCCATATTTATATTCACTTAACAAATCTCAATCCATTTCAATAAGAGTTTTATTTAACTGTTCTACAGCACCATTTTGTTATGGTGTTCTTAAAGAAAAAAAATTATGAAAATAACCATTATTTTCGAAAAGTTCTTCAAAATATAAATTTTAAAATTCAACTCCTTTATCACTAAAAATAGAAACAATCATTCAACGTTTTTCATTTTGAACTAAATTAAAAAATGTAGTAAATCTAGATAATGTATCATTTTTATGATCAAGAAAGTATACCCATGAAAATATATTATAATTGTAAATAATAAATAAATTATATTTCATTCCACTAATACTATAAATTTGAGTAGGGAAATCAAGATATATTAATTGTAATGGTCTATTTTTACTCATTTGATTGATAGCTCTAAAATAAATTTTTGTGTTTCTTCCCTTTTATGTAAGTCACATACATGAAATTGTTCTTTCTTTAAGGAAGTTAGTTGTAATGCATTCTCATGTTTTGAGAGATTATGTAAAATTATGAATTTTACATGACATAAACTTCTATGACAAAGGATTCTTTTATTTTTTATATCATTTAAACACGTAACATGTTGCATAGTTTGTTCATCAAAATCAGTAGTATAAATATTTTCTTTTTTGTTAGCATAAACTAATAAAGAATCATCTTTAAAAACCAAACATGTATCATTTTTAAATTTAACTTCAATTAAATCATAAAATAATTATGATATATAATTAAATTATGATTTAAATGATCAATATATAAAACTTTATAAATAAAAGTAAAATTTGGAATACCAAATTTACCAAAACCTTTTACTTTTCCTTTGGAATTGTCTCCAAAAGTAACAGTTCCTCCATCACGTGTGTTGTAAGTGGTAAATTTTGATATTTCTCTAGTCATATTCCTATAGAATACACTATTCATGTACCATATGTCATTCTTGGTACATCCAAGGAATTTTTCCTACAAAAATAAATTACTTCACAATTTTTGTACCAAGGATACTATGGGTCCAATAGGGTAAGTAATAAAAAAAATTAGGTACCCATACATAATTTAAACATGTATTGTAATTTAATCTAGATAATAAGGATTTATTAATATTAGTTTTTGTAAATCCTACAGATTGTTTAAATCTATGTGAATAGTCATTTTCATAGTGACATTTCATGCCACATTAAAAATAAGTAACAGTGGAAGTACAACCATTTTTACTTTTAACAAAATGAGTTTTAAAAATTTTTGGTGATCTTATATCATAACAAAAACCATCTTTATTTTTATCAAAAAAAATTCAAATACATCATCTCATGATATTTTTTATGACCTTGAATAAAAGTAGAAAAACATTATTTAAGACATTCAACTTCCTTTTTCAGATTTTCATTCAAATCTTGAACATGTTTTAAATTTTCATAAACTTTTGAAAGAGAAGTAGAAGTAGTGTTTCTTAATTTTTCATTCTGTTGTAGAAGTATTTTATTTTCAGAAAAAAAAAGTTTCTCATTATTTTCCTTAAGATTACATATAAATCAGTATCTTTGAAAATGTCTTTTATTAATATTTCAATTTCTTTATATAATTCAAAAATATTGAGGTTTTCAGAATCATAGTCAGAATCAGAACATTCAGAATAAAAAACTTGTATTTCTAAGATTATCTAGTGATTCCATAAAGAATAAGTTGGAATTTTCTTTTTCATTTCCGGATTATTCAATCGAATCAGATTCTTCTATAAAACTCCATATAATATTCAACACATGTTGGTCTTTCTTTTTTTATTTATATTTATTCTTTAGTTTAGAGAAATTTGTTTTGATATTCCCTTTATTTTTACATTCATAACAGGTTACATCTAAAGCATTTAAATTTTTACCACCTTTCTTATCTCCTTTATATTTTTCTTTTTGAGGGTTTCTTATAAACTAGTTTTTGTATCCTTTATTTTTTGTTATTTTTTAGAATCCAGTTACAAATCTGTGCCATGTATTCCTTTTCTCTATCTTGTAGATCAGAATCAAAAGAGTCGGTAGAAAAAACATTTACTGATTTAAAATCTACACCTTTTCTTTTTTTTGTCTCCTCAGTAGCTATGTTCTTCAATTCCAGTTTATACTAAAGCGGTGATCCAATCAATTCATCTAGGGTATACTCTTTGAAGTTATTACTTTCATCAATGGAAACCCTCTTAGCATAAAATTTCTTTGGTAACAATTTTAGGACCCATTCAACTAGTACTAGGTTTTACAATGCTTATCCAAGTGAATTCATTTCATTCATAATGCTTGTGAATATATGGAATATTTGGTTTACTATATCACATTCATCCATATTGAAGTCTTAGTACTCATATCAAAGTATTCCAATCATGTTTAGGGTTAATTTATTAGATCCAAGGTGAGTGACTTATAGATTCTTCCATATTTCATGATCTTTCTTACAAGCAAACACATGAATAAAAATACTTCTGTTAATAGCACAATATAAAATATTAAAAACTTTGTAATTTAAAAAATATCTAGTAGCATCGTTTCCAGTAAGTTTATTTGGGTCAGCTTCAGGAAGTGTGTAATATTTTTGATAAGATAGACCAGTGCTCAATGCTAAACTATTTGAGGTATGTCTCTATTTGGGATCTCCAGTAGCTATAATCATCACCGTTGAAGTGTGGTGGATTTTTGAGAAATCCAAGCATCAATTGGGTTCAATCTTTCCATTTTATAAGATCTTGTCCTTATACTGTGAGGTTAAGGAATATATTAGCACAAATAAAATAAAAATAATATTCCATACAGGGATTGTCTTATTCAAAAAGGAACAACCTTTGATACCAATGTTTGGTATCAAGAAAATAGAATGATAGAGGTAAATTATTCTTAATAAGCTTATCCTTAAATACCAATTGTTAGGTCATATAGGGTAATGATAGATGGTCTAGAGGGGTTGAATATACCATATTAAAAAATTTAAAAAACTGAATTGATTAATAAAATTAATTATAAAAGTTAATTATTAAGGTTAAATAGTAGTGGAAAAAGTAAATAACACAAGGATTTTTGTTATAGTAGTTCAGTCCAAATTGGGCCTACTCAACTCTTATAACTCTATACTCGGTGAGAGATACATGTCATATAAAAAATGGTTTTGAGGGGGAATCATAACCCAATTACAAAATACTTTTATAGTGGAGGGATAACCATGACACTAACTTTTTTTTGAGAATTCACAACCCTTACAACCTGGCTTTAGAAACTAGGAATCACAACCCTAATAGTTATGATTTTAGATATAGGGAGTAACAACCCTTAGATATTGAATTTAGAATTTACGAGTCACAACCCATGGAAGAAAAATTAAAAATAATTCTTTTGTGTGTAAAAACATAAAAATATAAATAAAAAGTGTGTGAGAGAGATGTAAAATAGTGTTACATACTCAGAAACTAGACAAGAGAAGATAAATAATGAAAGCAGTGGTTCTGGTTCTTGAGATTTGGATTAGCACATCTCATTAAGGAAGTAAAAGTTTAAGCATAAGAATTTTTTCCCTTGAGATATCATGTAGGTGATGAAATAGACTGTTGTAGGATGTTGCAAATGCATAGTAGGTTCAAAGATCACATCACTTTTCTCTTTGAAAAACAGAGTATCATATATGTTAATCTATGTGTCTTCTTTTCTTTCTAGAGAGAGATATATATAGAGAGAATAAATATTCAACATAAATATCTCTCCACTTCCTTTTGATATTAAAAATAATTTTATTTAAGAACCTTTATAAATATTTCCACAAACATCATAGCACTATTTCCCCTTTATTCCTCTATAGTAAATATTAAATAAAATAATTAAAAATAATTTGAATAACTCTTCCAATAATATCTGCAGAATAATTATAGCACTGAATGGTTTTTAAACTCTAGTTTAAAACCATTAAAACCTATTTAGACTTAGTCAAAATGGTTCCTGGAAACTAGAAGAAAAATACAAAAGTAAATTCAAATATTTTAATTTAGATAATCTTGCATCCTCTGACTTTATCATAAAAAGACATTCATATAATTTTTTAATTTTTCTCTTTAAACATGGCACCAAAATCATCAAAATATCTTTGATCATAATCCTAAGAATTAATTTGAATTTATACAATAGAAAAACCTTTGAAAATAATCCATATATATATATTCAGTAGATCAATGTTCAACATAAAATCACACTACAACAGTAGTAAATTAGGATACAAAAAAGTAGGGTACATGAGAGTAGGGTACATGAAAGTAGGGCTCATCGAAAGTAGGGTTCACCAAAAGTAGGGTTTATCGAAATTAGGGTTCACCAAAAGTAGGTTTCAATAAAATTAGAGTACATAAAATATACTTTAATAAAAGTAACTTAGGGTTCATTTTAAAAGTATCATAGAATTCATTACAAAATTATCATAGGGTTCATCACAAAACTAGGATTATTGAACCATAATTTTCACTATTCTAAAAGTAGGGTTGTCGAACCATAATTTTCACTATTTAAAAAGTAGGGTTTTCAAAACATAATTTTCATTATTCTAAAAGTAGGGTTTCTAAACCATACTTTGTACTATTTTTAAATTAGGGTTGTTGAACTATACTTTAAGAAAAAACCGGATATCATACTTTAACAAACTTCAATGAAATTTTAAAGGATATTAACAATAGATTAATACTTTTTTCAAAAATACTTATTTGTATAAAATCTTATTATCTTACCAATGAATAAATAATTAAATAAATCTGTATTCTACTACTCTTGAAATTATCAAAAAACAGAAGCAATAACATTCTGGAAAAAACTGCAGTTGTGAAGCAGCATTGTAGAACTTCAAATAATTTATTGACCATCCAAACGATCTTTTTAGACTTCTATATAAACTAATTAAATAAATATAAACATGTTTTATTTCTATAAAATCTTGTTTTGTGAGAATAGAATATCTGTAGAACTTTCAGTAACTTAAATATAGTAACTTTTCAAAAATATAGACAATAGAGTTTCTAAAACTAAAGCAGCAACTTTGTTGAATTTTTGCAGAACTAAAAAATAATTTTTAGACTTCATAATAAACTAATGAATTTTATATGAATATATTACATATCCTATGTGATAAGAATCACAAAAATCCATACACTTTGGATTGAGATATCATCAAAATACAAAGTAAAATTATAATCTAGTTTATACTGAAAAATAGTATTTGAGGAAAAAAATAAGAAGTCACATGTAATAAAACAACATCATAAAGGGTTAAAAATAAATATATAATAATTTGTAATCAAACAAAATAAAACATGAACATGCACAAAAAATATTCCTCTTCCATTTTTAGTTGAGTGTGCAAGTTAAACCATATAGATTATCCCTCCTAAGGGGGGTGTTTCAGACATTTGGTCAGCATGTACATGGGTTATCCATTCAATAGGGATGTGTTAGACACGTTTTTAAGGATATCCCAACAAGGAGGGGATGTTTCATATTAATTTTTGACATTATTTCTACCATGTAGATGAAGAAGGTATGGTCAGGGGTTTGTGGTGGCTTTGTTAGTGCACAACCTCTCGGTACATGATTGTATGGTTTTTATTTTTAATTTATTTATTATGATAGTATACACTCTTAATTTTGGATAAAATAACTAATGGGGTCATTTTTGGTTTTTGGTTTTATTATGTTTGTTAGCAAAAATTAGTTGAAAATGTTCCATCAAATTTTATGCCAAATTAGTTGTTTTGAAGGTGGAACAGTTTCTTAGTTTTTTCCAGATGTTTGGGAATGAAAATCATGATTTGTTTTAAGTAAAAGGAAGGATTCACTAATAGAAAAATGGGGGTACCTAATTTATCCTTAAGGATTTTTCATTGATTTTTTGGAAAAGTTAACTTGACCACATAGAATCTTTTCTATGTGAACCGTATAACAAGTATGTGAAACCGTAATGCAAAATTGGAAAATGGAACTTGACTGTATAGTTGTTGTTTTATGTGAAAATAAAGGGATTTTCATCATTTTTGAAAAAATATAGTATTTTATAGGTTTTTGAAAATGGATTTAGTCATTTTTAGTCAAATATGGTGATTCATAGGCTACCACAGTGGGAGTTTTATGCTATACAAACTTCATAGTGAGTTCAATTTATAGGGAAGTATAATAAAAAAAGGAGTTAATAGTATTTCGTGTTAGTGGGTTTTTCTAATTTATTTTCCAATATAAAGGATCCTGGTCACTTTATTTTAAATAGATCAAAGTTTATTATAATGAATCATCCCTGTATAAATTTGGTTAAGTTCATAAGTGGTTCATGAAGTTGGTTGTTCGTGAAGGAGCTGAGTTCATGAATGAAGTTTAGTTCACAAGGAGTTTAGATTGTGGCGTATTTTATCTTGAAAATTATTGCTAGTTCTAAAGGAATCATACATTTTCAAAGTAAATTCAGTTCATGGTTCACCCATTCCATGTGGTGTAAGGGATTCTAATATGATTTTAAAGTAGATCTTGGTTGAACAAAAACACTTTGTGAAAGGTCTCTCTACAAATAAATCGATATGTAGTGAAATGTATTTCATCTAATGAGTAAAAAAGGAGCTTCATGGAACACTAATATAAATGTGAAAATATTATTAGGTGATTCAAATCAATGGAAGAATTTTCTAAATTATAATTTTTAACACTTCATTTGAGAAAGCAATGAAATTTCAGTTTGTGATTAGTTATAAATTAGAAGGGACAGTGTGTGTACTCCAAACCTTGTAATAGTAGTGTACTTTAGTGGATTTGAAACATCAGAACATGGTATTTGTATAATCCTTATATGTATCCCATAGATGGTGAAATAAGTAAAAAAATGGGTCATTGGCTTGTTTTTCCATTTAATCTTTTCTACGGAGAGGAGAAAGAAGAGGGTTTTATTTAATGATGAAACAAGATCCAAAGGGGATATTGTTTCAATATGAAATACCCTAATTCACCAACACCCATATTATAGTATTTAACTTGGTTGGACTAATAATTGGTATTATAGGAAAGGGTTAAAGTCAATTTTTCTCTCTCAATAGAAGAAATTCAATTTTTTAATCACAAAGCTATTCTGATCTTTGATGGAAATAATTTTTAACTATGGAATAATCAGACGAAACACTAATTTAGATCATTATGCATGGATGTGTTTATAGATTTAATGCATGTTATTTCATCTAATATAGACATTGGGTCTTTATACGAAGCAAACATAACATAATTAGATGCCAATTACATATGAATCAATTCTTTAGGGGGAGATTTATCCAACACAATCTACACAAAGGTGATGCCATGTAATTTATCACATTACATGTGAGAAAAACTGCTAAATATATATTATGGTGATTCAAAAATCTGAGAAAAAAATTACTTCCACCTTGGTTTAATCTGAAAGACTATTTATTAGAGGATAAATACATAAAGTACATTACATTGGATAGCTTACATAGTACTCTTGTTTCATATGAGTTGAGAAATAATGAAAATGCAGGTGTGGAAAAAGGGAAATATAAAGAAGTAACATTCAAGGACATAAATAATAACACTATAGAAGATAGTTAGGAAGAAGAGGTTGAAAATGAGGTTATATCCTTCCTTTCCTCAAATCTATAATGGATAAAAGTAATGTTTAAAGGTAAACCTTCTCTTATATGTTTTCATTATGGAAAGGTTTGACATTATACAGAAAATTTTCCTAAGAAATTTCAAGTTAATGATTAGGATGATGATAAAACTCCTAAGAAGAAGTATTTATCTAGTGTTAAAGTCAAGAAAAATACTAATAAAATTGTATTCAGAAAGAAGAATATCATTTCATAAGAAAATGAAAGTTCATAAGAATCTGAGGTGGAAGATATGGAAGACTGTAAAGATCATAGAGAAAACTCTATGGTGGAAATTATCATAAATTACCAAATAAGGGAAGATAATGACAATTATGAAGAAGAAGTAAAAGTTATAGTTATGCCTTTAAGTTTAATTAAAAAATGTTCTTGAGAAGATATATGTTTTTAGAGACAAAAAAAGAAACCCAATAGAGTGATTCATGATTCCAAACTCTATATACAATAGTATGAAGAAGAGAATCTTGGGTTGAAGACTAAAATTGAAATGCTTAAATATGAAAATATAGAAAACTTAGAAAAATTTATTGAGTAAATGCTCAAAGTTGAGTAACATGCCAGGATTATTGATGCTTTTACTAACATAATAAAAGATCGAGTAAAATGCATTGAATAACTTTAGGATGAGCTTGTTATCCTACGAAGTAAGGTAGATAGTCAGAAGAAAATATTAACTCACAATATAATATCATGAAATAATGTTATAAAGGAGAAAAAATACAGAAATTAGAGTATGGAGGTCCAACAAAATAGTCGATGAATTGTATGGAAAAAAAAGACACATCAAAATGAAAAATCTAGTGTGGGTATTGATAGAAAAAAAAAGGAGTGATGAAATAAGTTAGACCACAATCTCCCACTCTGAGGTTAATGATTTATTTTCATATGAATCAGAATCAAAAGATTTAGAAAACCCAAGGGAAAAATGGCCCTACAACAATGATACATAGGAATGCACCTCATATCAGGTGTAATTATTATGTAAATGTGGTACATTCCCAAAAATGATTGATCTATATCCAAAACATATCGAAAGATATAAGAGTGAAAAAGGTATCCACACATAGTTCAAAATTTTATGAATTCTATTGGTGGTCACTATTTTTGGTGTAGAAGATTTGGATTCCTAGCCAGATATTTCTCATCAACAACATAAAGGAATCTTTAAAAGCAAACCCAAAGTGGTCATAAGCAGTATCTCAAGGAATCATCAAATGATATGAAAAATTAAAAATTGATTTTAAAAATTTCAATATGAAGTTGTCCCATCATACTCTAATTAATATAAATAATATTATTTTACAATAGGTATGTAGTGGAAGACATGGATCAAAACTAAAAAAGTTGAGAAGGAAACAGTCACAGATATTGATGGTGTATGGATCCTTGATAGTGGATGAACTTATCATATGATGGGAAATGAGGATCTTATCACAAACATCAAATATTAAAATGAAGGTTTTTTCAAATTTTTAAATGATGAAGCCCTAAGGATTATTGTCTCATGAAAATCCAAGTTTAGTGGAAAAGATATGATACATACAGATGTCTTGGTTATTGAAGGTCTCAGTCACAATTTTCTAAGAATTAGTATATTATGTGACTTGGGGCATGTTATAAAATGTACCAAGAATTTTTGTATCATCAAGGTAAAATATGTTGCAGTTTTTTTTCATGGAAAGAGAATGAAGGGGAACCTCTACCTTGTAAGTGGATAAGAATGCATTTGATTTATATCTCTATAGAAAGAAAATAGATTGTGGAATAAATATATTCTCTTTTCTTCCAACCATCCTTGGAAGATATGTTGAAATGTGACGTAGCTCAAGATCTCCCTAATCTATCATGTGATTTAGTGCACATGTGTGATGATTGAAAACAAGGGAAAATCATTCAAAAGGTGTATAAAAAAGAATAGAAATCATCAAGAGTTCTTAAACTAGTTTATATAAAAAAATTAGACTTAACAAAACAAGATCAACTGATGAGAAGAGGTATTATATTATTTTCATTGATAATTTCAGTAGGATGGAATTGATATTTTTCATTTCCAATAATTCTGAGGTGTTCAGTTTTATAACACAATATCGAAGGGAAGATAAAAGGATTCTTAGATAAAATATTTTGATATTACAAACTGAAAATGTTATAAAATTCATGAATATCTAGGGAGAGGATTATATTGATAAACATGGGATAAGTCACCAAGTTTTAGTAGTCAGAAATCATCAAAAAAATTGGGTGGTTGAGAGAAGAAATCAAATTATCAATAACATGGCTAGAACAATGCTCATTGAGAAAGACCATATAGATAATTTTTGGAAAGAATCATTATTAACATCGGTCTATATTTTTAATAGATCCTTGATGTGTCAAAAGAAATAGAATAATCCATACGACCTATCATATGGAAAGAATGTGATATTGAATTAAATTAAAATATTTGGAAGTAAGTTTTTTATTCTCAATAATGGGGAAAATAGGAAGTTTGAATCCCATAGAGATGAGGGGATATTCCTTGGATACTCAAAAAAAGAAAATCCTAAAAATTCTTCAACAAGATACTTAGAAAAGTAGTAAAAATTAATGATGTTATTGTACTATAAAATGAATAGAGTATTCATTAATATAGTGAATAGTTATCTGATGATAGCGATGATGAGGTAAACAACTCATGGGGAGTATAAGTGGAAAATGATGATTAATAAGAATATACTTATGATGATAAAAATTAAATCAGATCTATATCTTCATGGTAGTAGAAGATTCGGATTGAAATTGATAGGTAGAACATCATTGATGATTATTATGTGTCATTTAAAACACAAATAATGAAGTCTCAACAACAAATATCCAATTTATATTAGGTGGATGTAAACTGTTTTGAAGAAGGAACTGGAGATGAAAATTGGGTTCAGTATATGAATGAATTGTTTGATAAAATCAAAAATAATCAAACATGGGAGATTGTTTTGAGGATAATAGATAAAAATATTATCAAGACCAAATGGGTATTCCAAAAAAATGAATGAAGACAAAATCACAATTTGAATCAAATCATGACTGGTTTGTATGTGATACTCTCATGTTGAGGGTATCATTGTAGATGATACATTTTTACATGTTTCAAGGATGGATACAATTTTATTATTCATAGCCATAGTAGTGATAATGAAATTCAATGTTTTCTAGATGTATGTTAAGTTAGTATTTTTGAATGTGGTTCTAGAATAATAGGTTTATATTGATTAGACATATGTTTTTCTCATTCATGGAGATGAGAACAAATTTTTTTCGATTAAATAAGGTGTTATACAGGTTAAAGAAGTCCCCAAGTGAATGATATTCATGACTTGATTAGTATTTGGAGAGGCGTTTGAACAACATCAACTAGATCTTGGAGTTTATTTGACTTCCCACACTTGAATAGTGTGGATGTGCAACCCCATATCCTTGACGTATTGTTTATTTTTCCTATGTGTTGATATGTGTTATTTCCTATGTTGTAGACCTCAAACAAGTGGCCTTTAGGTTCAATAAAAAAGGGGGGATGTCTTGATCATGATATGGGGAGAAGCTGATAATAGGAGTAGTGATGAAAGAGGGGTTATAAATCTTATGGTGTTGATTATGTTCATTTAATTCTATTAAATCGTGGAAGGAGTTTGTGATGCAAGTGGTTTACAAAAGGGTGGATGAAGAAATATTTTTCCTCATGTGACATGTGCTATGTTGGTATTGTGAAAAGATTTTCAAGTGGTATTGAGAATGACGTGGTTCATTGATGATATTTTAAAATTTACCTTTTTTCATTTTAATATTGAATCATGTGGGATTAGGTTATATGTTGATTAAATCTATGATTAATGTATGGTGTTTCAAAGTGCAGGTGGTGGTTGCAGTAGATAGTGTGTGTATTCTTTTCAATAGAAGTGTTTGAGAAGTTTTGAATTATTGTAAACTAACCCAAAGGGGAATATTGATGGGTAAAAAACTCTTAGGATTCTATTTCATGTTTTTTGGTAGATTGTTTTATTAAAAAATTAAATTGAAAATGTTCCATTATATTTGCTACTAAATTAAGTGTTTTGAAGGTGGGTTAGTTTTCAAGTGTTTTCCATATTTTTGGGCATGAAATTTGGTATTTTTATGGAAACAGAAGGATTCTTGTATATGAAATTGGGGAATTCATAGAACCTGAAGGATTTTTAAATTTTTTTTTTTTTAAGAAAACTTAACCACATAAGAGATTTTCTATGTGAACCACATATCAAATATGTGAAACTATTATGCAAAATCAACAAGGGGAACTTGATCAAATATTAGTTATGTTATGTGAACTTCAAGGGGTGTTCTCCATTTATGGCTAAAGGTGGTGTTTTATAGGCCTCCAAAAATGGATTTCATCATTTTTAGATAAAGTTGGTGTTTCATAGATCGTCATAATTGGAGTTTTATGCTATGAAAACATCATAGAAAGTTCAATTCATAGTGAAGGATAATTTACAAAGGAGTTAATAGTGATTTTGATTAGTGGGCCTTCCATATTTATATACCTATATAAAGTAACCCTAATCACTTAATTTTAAATACATAAAATTTGATTACAAATAATCATAGCTACAAGAATTGAGTTATGTAACACCCCAAGATTTTATAGTGTGTTATTTCTTCAAAATAATTCAATAACTTTCACTACACGCAACACCAAGTTCAATCGCACCATGACTTACCAAACAATCTGTTCAAGAGGTTATGAATAGTGTTAACTAAATTTTAAACTTTATATAATCCTTATAATTTTAGAATCCATATTATGAGTTTCTTAGTCATAATGCAAGAACAGATTCATTTTCAGTATTACATTTTTATCAACTTTTAATAGTGAAACCTTTTTAAATACAATATTTTATACTTTTTTACTAAATGGGGACATCAAAAAATTTAAAATGAAACATCCCAAGCTTACACGGTACGCTTTCCTTTGAATAAAACAGTAGCGTGTGTTGTACGCAACTTCGAGTTTTAACACACACCACAACCGATCAAACTAGCCGTTATGAATAGTAATACCTACTTTTTGAAGTTATATATATTTTATATTTTAAAATGGACTTCATTTTTGGATTCAGAATATCAAATTTAGCCTAAGGTGAAATTTTGGTACTTTTCGGATAACTTTCATATTTTGATGAATAGTGAAAATTACTAAATTTTAATTAAAAACAACATTTTTAATCAAAATAATTAATAGTAATAAATTATGAATTTGAGTGGTTTTAAAGTATATTTAGAATATATTTTTACTATTTAATATAATGTTGGTCATTGGACATAATTTTACAATTAAACCGAACATAAACAAGTGTCAATCTTTTGATAGTTATTATCTCTTAAAAACACGCTTTTTGTTTTGACAGCGGGAATTAATTTTAAATTAATTTCTGCCACTTCTGTGTTTTGAATTTAGGAAAATGGATTCCATATTTGGAATCAGGATGTTCAAATTGTGTAAATAGGTAACTTTTATTTTTAGACATTTTGAATAATTACTGCGGTAAATATTTTATTTACCATGGTTAAGGGTAAATCCGGTAAATAAGGGTTATAAAATAATATTATAATAATACTAAATTACCCTAAAATGTGTCTTAACCCTATTGGTTGATACATGGTCTACCATGGGCATCTTTGGGTCTATTTTGGGACCCCATGGATCCACTTGTAAGTGATAATGACACATTATATTAATAAAGCTAAAATAAAAATAAAAATGGCATAAGCTTACATCTTTTAGAAGAACAATTTTTACATAGGGTTATACATGTTGGATTTTCGATTATAAATATTCATTAGAAAGATAAAAAGATTTCCTACATAATGAAATTTTATTTATAATTTTCAGACATTAAATAATTTATTCTATTTATGACACAATGATGATGCAGTAATTACTATAATAGTGAAAAATTAAAATAATTGATATTATAAATACCCAAATAAATATAATATGAAACTTTTAATGAATTAAACTAATTTTCTAGGATAATATGATATATTAGGATTGATTTAATTGACTTTTTTCGAAGTAATCAATCTGTTATGAGTTTCACAAAAATCAACTATTGAATAGTGTCAAAATTGACATAAAAGAGTTCTTAAAACAAATATTATATTATTAATTGATATTAAATTCCTAAAAATCTAAGGTTCGGCCAAGAGACTTATATTATGATAGGTTAATCATTAATGGACCACTTGGGGGTCGCTTGGATGTATATAGTAAGTTTATTAACCATATTATATAAAAATACAAAGAGACATTGTAAAAGTGAAACTAATTAACTTAGAGTTAATACTTAAAGATAAGGTTAATATAAGTATCCAAACCTGTCTAAATTCTATTGGTTGAGTGGTTTTCGACCTATCCCCACCTTAAACTTTGAATAGTCAACTTTGGAGCCATTAGAAACCGAATATGAATTTATTATAAATTAATATTTCTAGCTTTTCCAAAGGTGCCCCTCACCCCTCTTATAAAAGGGAACTCCTCTTTCTCATTTCTTCACACCTCTCAAGCCACTTGGCTCATCCAAACTCTGCCCAACTAAGCTCCCCACATCCCTCTCCTCCTCCTTGAAGCTTCCCCTTAGGCAGAAAGCATTTCAAGAAGTCCTTTGGTTCCAACCAAAGTGAGTTACCTAAATTAAAGGAGGTTAACCTACCCCAACCAAGGAAAAGTACAAGGTAAGGGTTATTTCACAATCTCTTCATTATCCGAGGTTGTTTATACGTAATAATCTACTGGGATATCTTTATCATCCACATCCATGTTTCTTAAAAATGTATTTCAAAACATTTTTACTATTTACAAGAATATGGGTTAAAGTCATTTATACCCTTGTTTGACTTTTTATAAGAGGTTTATAAAGGAATCTTTCCGTCGTTTTCAAAACAAGGTCCTTTTTAACCTTTTTGACAGAATTGAGGTAAGAATGTCTTTTTTAACTTATATGGCGGGTACGGCTATTTTCCGCCGTTATAAAATCGTCAAAGCTTTCCTTACAAGCTTACAAGAATATTTTCAAGAAAATGTTTTATTTTATATGGCTCTTAAATGATTTCAAAAACAGAAAGAGATATTTCTCTAAAAAGTGTTTTGATTTCATCTATGTCAACATCCTTTAATGGATTTTACGCTTATTTGAAGTTGATTTATTATAATACAAAACTTCTATATTGTATTGAAGGTTTTGTGATATGTTTGACTGTGGATGTGCTATTTTATACCATTCATAGTTTATGGTGAAACTATTGACATTTCGTATGCTAGTTTTAATCCGAATGTTTATGTTATATTTCAAACTTTTCTTCAGATGAATGTGCTAAACAAGTATGTTCCGGGTTGGGGACCGGTAAAAGTAAGCCCTCCAGGTTGGGGACTGGTAAAAGTAAGCCCTCCAGGTTGGGGACTGGTTAAAGTAAGCCCTCCAGGTTAGGGACTGGTAAAAGTATGCCCTCCGGGTTGGTGTCCGGTTATTAGAGGCACTCCGGGTTGGTGTCCGGTTATTAGAGGCACTCCGGGTTGGTGTCCGGTTATTAGAGGCACTCCGGGTTGGGTTCCGGTTAGAAGTAACCCCTAGGTCTTGGGATGAGGCCTAGACAATGAAATTAACGTTTGACATTATGCATTCCAACATTATGAAAGTGGTTATTGATATTGCATGTGATTATTCGATTAGTAGAATATCCATGTGAACAAGTAAATGGCATTATTTCATTTTACTTTTTCCATACTATGTTGAAGTTCAATTTTAAAAGGCTTTTGTTTTATTAATTCATTGCCTTAAATGTTTATGCTTATTTTGAATGTTACGCTATATTGTTATCCTTACTGGGCATTTGAGATCACCCCTTTTCTATGTTTTATTTTTCCCAGGTAGTGAAGAAGTAAATTATGAATGACTTGCAGGGATATTATGAGGGGTTAATAGTGTGGATATGAAGACTTTGTTGTTGTAGTAGTTTTTCACTTTGAAATGTAATGTAAAACTTTATGATTATATCTAGTGTTTCCAAGGCTACTAAACCAATCGGTCTTTCGGGATTTGATCTTTCTTGTGATCATGCCAATGTTATGTAATTATTGCACCGACTCTGGGTAGCTGGGGTCGGGGCGTTACAGTTGGTATCAGAGGAAGTTTAGTACAAACCTTGGAAGCTAGATTTAGATAAACTCTGATTAGAGCACATAGACCTAAGATGAACTTTGAGGATTAGTATAGAAGAACTTCCTAGAATTTTGGTATTGTAGAGATTTTGTGAGTTTTCCGAGCAATACATCCCTGTCTGGATACGAGCAGGTAGAGGCGGCTCTGGCACAGATGTACCTAGGGGTAAAACCCGAAAACACCGCTTTGAGCTAGACTCGAACGGGAACTGGTGCACGACAACGGGCCTTGCTGCACTCTTGGTTACGACACTCCCGGGGGATATGCTTAGGATAACTCTCATTTTCTTTACAAATCATTTTGAAGGGATTATGAGTATATACTTCCTCAAAGAAAACATTCTTATGGTTATGGATTATATCCATAAATAGTTCAATTTATGTTAGGTGTTTTATAAGTATGGGATTATGTATTTTGATTCATAAACTGATCTAGTTTATGCAATTGTTTAGAAATGGCGCCCAGTAGAAGGAATGAGAACTCCAGAAATGCACATGATCCAAAGAGAAGGAAGGATCATATCTTTCATGGTATTAAGCTAGAATTTATAAGAGAAATAGTCTCCCATGTATTATCATCATATGAAGAAATAATATCATGTATTGATAAGATAAGTAAAGAGTTTACTGAGTCCTATGGCTTTGAAGGGAAGCAAGAGAAGAAAAGGATGGAAGAGAGAAATATGGATAATGGGAAGAGGGAAAAGAAGAATTTTCCCATATGTGGTAACTGTGGAAAGAAACACCCTGGAACTTGCCTGAAAGGAATGGGAGTTTGTTATAAGTGCGGAGGAAAAGGGCACAAAGTACGTGACTGCAAAGGTAAGAAAATGGTTTCAAATGTACAATGCTTCATTTGCAAGGAGTTTGGACACTACGCGAACCTATGTCCCAGTCATCAGTCTATGACGCAAATGATGCTATTGGATAATAATCGAGTTATGATACTACCACAGATGAAGAGGAATGATTAGAGTTCTTATGTTGATTATGTCAATTGATTGTTGTATCAACAATGTACTTGTTATAATAATTATGGAGTATATAAGGATTGTACTGCAGTACTATTTCATTAAGGACTTGAGATTGTGTGGAACAAAGAAAAGTGACTCAATAGCAGGATAAATTTTTGGAAAATATATGGTTGAGAGAATGATAAATCATAATATAGTTCTGATACTGAGGTAGTGATTTTGGAATAATATGTGATTGTTTTGGATAAATTATATTGGATATTCTTGACTACCTTGTAACTGATTAATGATTTGTATATTCCATCATTGTTGGGGTTTAAAACATTTTTGGATTAATGAAGTATATCCATCATTCTATATGGAATAAGGGAGCATGAATGTAATCAATAAGGAATATGGTAACGCATGATGAAGGTATTCATATACTATTACGGGGTAAAAAGGATCAATATTATGTTTACCTTCCTTATAAATGTTAGACTGTGAGTTTGGACAGAAGTATTTTGGATAGTTCTAGTTTGGACTATTTTGGATTGCCATAAAAGGACAACCCGGAGGTCGGGCGGCAACCCGTCGCGTCCGGCAAGGCTGCGAGACTTGAACCCGCAACCGAAGGGCGACAAGGGTGTATCACCTACCACTGGCCCATGAGATGTCCTGGATTAAATAATGTAGTTTTTATTAAAAGATCATGTAGATGAATTATAAATTCGTTTATTTTGGAACCCTGTACGAATAGTATAAATAGAATTTTTTTTACGAGTGAAAGATGAGTTTGTGGTAGAAATTTATTAATGGACAAAACTCTAATTATAAAGTAAGTATATCTCCTTATGATCTTATCCAATCTCATAAATAAATTCCTCAACATTAAGAAAAGGAACTTAGAACAAAAATGTTGTCCTAGATGGTACCTTAAATCATCACTAATTTATGGCTTTGGGATTATTGGCCTTTTCATAGCCATGTTCTCTACCACTCTCCATCAGATAATTGATGGTTATATTTTTCTTCCATATCCATATTTTCCTACATGGAACCCTAGTATGTGTTATTTTCGGTAATCTTCATACTTTCGACTCTTTATTTTAAATAGAGGCCTCATTAATTCATTTTTCGATGTGGGATTTCAACTAAGATATTTTGAAACGTCAAAAATGTGTTATCCTAATACCCTATGTTTTGTTGAACCGATGGTATTTCAAATCATCATAGATTGATGAATTTAAGGACCTCAATTTTACACTTGTTTGTGATTGATGACCTCAATCACCACCTATAAATATTTACGTTTTTCCTCCAATTATATGTCTCTAGTTGCCACCAATGTTCTCCTAATCGAGATCATAATTTGGTGGTGACCCTTTGATTTCTCTTTTCCTCATATTAAGACTAAATTTTAGTAACCCAATTTCCGATGTGGGTTTTCCCACAAATATATTTTCTATTTTCAACCTTTTATTTTTGAAGAACAATTTCAAATTGCGGGGACGCAATTTATTGAAGGAGGGGAGAATGTAACACCCCAAGATTTTATAGTGTGTTATTTCTTCAAAATAATTCAATAACTTTCACTACACGCAACACCAAGTTCAATCGCACCATGACTTACCAAACAATCTGTTCAAAAGAGGTTATGAATAGTGTTAACTAAATTTTAAACTTTATATAATCCTTATAATTTTAGAATCCATATTATGAGTTTCTTAGTCATAATGCAAGAACAGATTCATTTTCAGTATTACATTTTTATCAACTTTTAATAGTGAAACCTTTTTAAATACAATATTTTATACTTTTTTACTAAATGGGGACATCAAAAAATTTAAAATGAAACATCCCAAGCTTACACGGTACGCTTTCCTTTGAATAAAACAGTAGCGTGTGTTGTACGCAACTTCGAGTTTTAACACACACCACAACCGATCAAACTAGCCATTATGAATAGTAATACCTACTTTTTGAAGTTATATATATTTTATATTTTAAAATGGACTTCATTTTTGGATTCAGAATATCAAATTTATCCTAAGGTGAAATTTTGGTACTTTTCGGATAACTTTCATATTTTGATGAATAGTGAAAATTACTAAATTTTAATTAAAAACAACTTTTTTAATCAAAATAATTAATAGTAATAAATTATGAATTTGAGTGGTTTTAAAGTATATTTAGAATATATTTTTACTATTTAATATAATGTTGGTCATTGGACATAATTTTACAATTAAACCGAACATAAACAAGTGTCAATCTTTTGATAGTTA
Organism: Viscum album; assembly: GCA_963277665.1. Lineage (NCBI taxonomy): Eukaryota > Viridiplantae > Streptophyta > Magnoliopsida > Santalales > Viscaceae > Viscum > Viscum album. The sequence continues at coordinate 2,107,784,331 of OY728132.1, forward strand.
TTATCTCTTAAAAACACGCTTTTTGTTTTGACAGCGGGAATTAATTTTAAATTAATTTCTGCCACTTCTGTGTTTTGAATTTAGGAAAATGGATTCCATATTTGGAATCAGGATGTTCAAATTGTGTAAATAGGTAACTTTTATTTTTAGACATTTTGAATAATTACTGCGGTAAATATTTTATTTACCATGGTTAAGGGTAAATCCGGTAAATAAGGGTTAAAAAATAATATTATAATAATACTAAATTACCCTAAAACGTGTCTTAACCCTATTGGTTGATACATGGTCGACCATGGGCATCTTTGGGTCTATTTTGGGACCCCATGGATCCACTTGTAAGTGATAATGACACATTATATTAATAAAGCTAAAATAAAAATAAAAATGGCATAAGCTTACATCTTTTAGAAGAACAATTTTTACATAGGGTTATACATGTTGGATTTTCGATTATAAATATTCATTAGAAATCTAAAAAGATTTTCTACATAATGAAATTTTATTTATAATTTTCAGACATTAAATAATTTATTCTATTTATGACACAATGATGATGCAGTAATTACTATAATAGTGAAAAATTAAAATAATTGATATTATAAATACCCAAATAAATATAATATGAAACTTTTAATGAATTAAACTAATTTTCTAGGATAATATGATATATTAGGATTGATTTAATTGACTTTGTTCGAAGTAATCAATCTGTTATGAGTTTCACAAAAATCAACTATTGAATAGTGTCAAAATTGACATAAAAGAGTTCTTAAAACAAATATTATATTATTAATTGATATTAAATTCCTAAAAATCTAAGGTTCGGCCAAGAGACTTATATTATGATAGGTTAATCATTAATGGACCACTTGGGGGTCGCTTGGATGTATATAGTAAGTTTATTAACCATATTATATAAAAATACAAAGAGACATTGTAAAAGTGAAACTAATTAACTTAGAGTTAATACTTAAAGATAAGGTTAATATAAGTATCCAAACCTGTCTAAATTCTATTGGTTGAGTGGTTTTCGACCTATCCCCACCTTAAACTTTGAATAGTCAACTTTGGAGCCATTAGAAACCGAATATGAATTTATTATAAATTAATATTTCTAGCTTTTCCAAAGGTGCCCCTCACCCCTCTTATAAAAGGGAACTCCTCCTTCTCATTTCTTCACACCTCTCAAGCCACTTGGCTCGTCCAAACTCTGCCCAACTAAGCTCCCCACATCCCTCTCCTCCTCCTTGAAGCTTCCCCTTAGGCATAAAGCATTTCAAGAAGTCCTTTGGTTCCAACCAAAGTGAGTTACCTAAATTAAAGGAGGTTAACCTACCCCAACCAAGGAAAAGTACAAGGTAAGGGTTATTTCACAATCTCTTCATTATCCGAGGTTGTTTATACGTAATAATCTACTGGGATATCTTTATCATCCACATCCATGTTTCTTAAAAATGTATTTCAAAACATTTTTACTATTTACAAGAATATGGGTTAAAGTCATTTATACCCTTGTTTGACTTTTTATAAGAGGTTTATAAAGGAATCTTTCCGTCGTTTTCAAAACAAGGTCCTTTTTAACCTTTTTGACAGAATTGAGGTAAGAATGTCTTTTTTAACTTATATGGCGGGTACGGCTATTTTCCGCCGTTATAAAATCGTCAAAGCTTTCCTTACAAGATTACAAGAATATTTTCAAGAAAATGTTTTATTTTATATGGCTCTTAAATGATTTCAAAAACAGAAAGAGATATTTCTCTAAAAAGTGTTTTGATTTCATCTATGTCAACATCCTTTAATGGATTTTACGCTTATTTGAAGTTGATTTATTATAATACAAAACTTCTATATTGTATTGAAGGTTTTGTGATATGTTTGACTGTGGATGTGCTATTTTATACCATTCATAGTTTATGGTGAAACTATTGACATTTCGTATGCTAGTTTTAATCCGAATGTTTATGTTATATTTCAAACTTTTCTTCAGATGAATGTGCTAAACAAGTATGTTCCGGGTTGGGGACCGGTAAAAGTAAGCCCTCCAGGTTGGGGACTGGTAAAAGTAAGCCCTCCAGGTTGGGGACTGGTTAAAGTAAGCCCTCCAGGTTAGGGACTGGTAAAAGTATGCCCTCCGGGTTGGTGTCCGGTTATTAGAGGCACTCCGGGTTGGTGTCCGGTTATTAGAGGCACTCCGGGTTGGTGTCCGGTTATTAGAGGCACTCCGGGTTGGGTTCCGGTTAGAAGTAACCCCTAGGTCTTGGGATGAGGCCTAGACAATGAAATTAACGTTTGACATTATGCATTCCAACATTATGAAAGTGGTTATTGATATTGCATGTGATTATTCGATTAGTAGAATATCCATGTGAACAAGTAAATGGCATTATTTCATTTTACTTTTTCCATACTATGTTGAAGTTCAATTTTAAAAGGCTTTTGTTTTATTAATTCATTGCCTTAAATGTTTATGCTTATTTTGAATGTTACGCTATATTGTTATCCTTACTGGGCATTTGAGCTCACCCCTTTTCTATGTTTTATTTTTCCCAGGTAGTGAAGAAGTAAATTATGAATGACTTGCAGGGATATTATGAGGGGTTAATAGTGTGGATATGAAGACTTTGTTGTTGTAGTAGTTTTTCACTTTGAAATGTAATGTAAAACTTTATGATTATATCTAGTGTTTCCAAGGCTACTAAACCAATCGGTCTTTCGGGATTTGATCTTTCTTGTGATCATGCCAATGTTATGTAATTATTGCACCGACTCTGGGTAGCTGGGGTCGGGGCGTTACAAGTTAAGTTCAAAAGTGATTTGTGAAGGAGGTGTTTCCTGAGGGGTCTCAGTTCAAAAAAAGAATTTTGATTCATAGAGTAGTTTAGCTTGTGGTGAATTGTATCTCACACAGGAGTGGCAGTTCAAAAGGTGTCATACATCTTTAATGTAAAGTCATATTATAGTGCACCTATGCTACATGGTGTAAGGTATTTCTCTAAAAGTTTAAATTAGTTCATGGATGAACAAAAATGGTTCATGAAAGGACTCTTCATAAATAAATATCAATGTGGTGAAGGGGATTTCATATAACGGGTAAAAATAGAGCTTTATAGAACACAAATATACATGTGAAACTATTTTTGGTAAATTGCCTTTTTATTCTCCTGGAATGTAGCCCAATGATGGTGGGATAAGTAAAAAATATATTTTATCCTCTTTTCATTTATTCTTTATTACAGGAAAGAGAGAAAATAGATTTTTGTTTAATAATGAAACAGGATCCAAAGGGGTAGTTTTTTTAATCTTCCACATCCTAATTCACTCCCCCCCCCACTCTTATGGTATTTAACCTGGTTGGGATAACACTTATGAATGTTTACTCATGTAAAGGATGAATTGGTGATGCCCTACTGGGTTTATACCCACACTTTTCCTAGGAATATTGATGAACATGAATAATTCATGATTAGGGATACAAGAAAGGGGAAGGCCCCAGTTATAGAATACTGAGGAGATGGACCTTGGTGATGGGGCAGTATTAGGACATACTCTAGATGGTTATTGTAAAGAATTCATTTATTTTTTTACTATTTACAATTCAATGGTTTACCTACCACATTGGGGGTTCTTGTTTTATTTTATGTATTACTAAAAATCTATCTATTATAGAGTTTTTTTTCATGTTATCTTTTATTGTGTTTGGTTGGATTATATTTATAATATTTTATACTATAATGGCTATGAATAATGAGGTTATTGTCTCCCCATGTTACTTTAGACCCTCACCACTAGTCGGTATCCTCTTGCATGTGTAGAGGCACACATAGAGGTTATGTGGCTCCCTAGCTTGGATATGATGGTCCGAGTCAGGGTATTTCATGATATTTTTATATAAATCAATTTTTATATTAACATATTATATTTATTTTATTATTCTATTGACATCAATTGTGACTAATTTGTAACCCCCCAAGAGTTTAAAGCATGGTAATGATAGAAATATTGTTTTGAATATTTATGTTTAAAGTAAAACGGATTTAGAAAAATATTAAATTTGAATCATGTATTTATAATAATGAATTTAAAATTCAATTTATGCAATGGAGAAATTCATTTTTTAATAATGTTTTCAGGTAAAGATTATGACAGACAAGTAACTATGAAAAATGTAAAATTCCCCTATTAAAAACCTATAGATTGGTAAATTAGATATATGTTTAAGAAATTTCATGAATTTTATTAGAACCCTATGGATTTATATTGTATTTGTTAATAATAAATAATGTATATGGATGAAGTGATGCATGGAGGATTGTTATAGACCCATCCTTTTCAGACTAAAAGGTTGAAATATGCCAAGGATGGTTTAGATTAATTTATAAATAGATCTCATGATACTCATACATAAGGATAATGGAATATGAAAATATTTGTATAAGTTCATAGGACAACCCATCAAGACTAGAAATCAATTAAATTAATTAAAGAGTAATTTTGGAAAGTCTGGTTAAGCAGAATGTTTTGGATTTTTGGAAAAGTCCCAATGTGTATGTATCATCTCAGGATGTATAACTATGAGACTGTCCTATATAACCATCATATTTAGTTGTCTGTCCATGAGTCTTACCTATGTAAATATAAGTCACCTATGTGAAACCATTACTTCAAGGAACCATAAGAATTAGACTGAGTTGTATAACCATTATCTAGTGTTTCATGCATTAATGTGTCATGTGTAAACATAATTCAGGGTTCTGTAGCCATCATCTACATTCACATGGTTAGAATAAACATCATATTCACACACATGGTCTACATCACCATCGTCTGCATAGCCATCATATTCATAACCATGAAGGGTTAGTTTTGTAAGAATTATTCCTTAGTGAAATTCATGAGTCCATGTAGTTCGAATGGAGATTGTGTAGTGACATATTAGTGGATTAAATAGAGGATATTTTCTAATATTTAATAGAATATTATTACTATATTTTTAGAGACCCTAACCTCAGTGGCCCGAAGCCAGTGTCTACTTTATTATATGGGAATAATATATAAATAATTGTATCTCAAAGGATTGAATAGTTTAGTAGTCTTGGTAAACTAGATACATACTTGAGTCTTGAATTGTATTTGAAAACACAAATTACAATATAATATTTTTACAGAATATCATTATTCCCTATATAATATCCTTTAATATCATTCTTGGTACACTTACTAGATTCCTGGAAAAAATAAACCAAATAAGGGTGAGATCAAATGCTCAGTAACGGTCAAGTACAGTAGAGGATATCAAGAATCAATAAGCATGATCCACATGTCAAGGTAAATATCTAAACACACATACCATTTAATCAATATGATTAGAATGAAATGAATTAAGATATAATATCATGTAAAAATATAATGGATAATAAAATAAGTTGTAATAAATATAGTAAGGTAAATAACTGAAAACACATGTCATTTAATCAATAAACTGAGAGTAAAATGAATCCAGAGATAATATCATTTTGAAAATAACATGTATAATAATAATTTAACTCTTAATGAAGGAAATGATTAATTATTTTATATAATTTCTTAGTCAAATGATACCTCTATATTCAATACCTTTCACATGATAGTTTAAACTATAGGTTAAACCTCGTTTAGCACTAGTTTTCTGATTTATCTCGGTGTACCTATCGATGCATAGAGGGTCTATATAATATCAAGCCCCACTCATTACTATAGGTCCAAATAATTATTTATATATCAAATAATAAATTTATGTCATGAATAAATATGTCTTAACATAAATATCTATATTGAGTAAGGGATAAGGATTTATCAATATTTCCCTATTCAATAAAATTACATTCAAAGTAAAACATTGTATGTAAAAATGAGATATGTTTTAAGCAATAGTCATATTCATGATAAATTATATAGATATTTAGGGTAAATTTAATGTCTAATTATTACAAGAAAGTGAATATTTCAAGAGTAAGTTAATGATAATAAAAATAAAACACGGAGGTGAATATAAATACTATCCTTGTTCAAAAATAACCATAAACCATTTAGAAGAAGAATAAGGATTGTATCAATCCAATATATACCCATTGTAGTAATAATAAATGTTTTTTATCATTGATGAATAGAAATTATATAAAAAAGATCATTAAATTTTATTATTGAGTAAAATATCCTTTTCTCCTAGAAGATTTCCTTTTAAAACATAAAAAAATTTGAAAACACTTTTCTCTGAAAATCATCTTTAAAAAATATTAATTTTCAAAAATTTCAGAAAAAAAAAATTATTTAAAAATATCCTTGTAAAATTTAAAATTAAGCTTCAAATAAATTATGTTGATTAATTCTACACATGTTGTGCAAGGTAAAAACAACATTCCTTTTTCATTGTCAAAAGTCTGGAAAAGTGCCATGTTTGGAAAATGATAAGAATATTCCTTTAAAATAGTTTTATAAAAATTAAAAAATGGGTAAAAATGTCTTTAAAATCATTTTTTTAAAGGTTATAAACATTTTTGAAAACGTTTTTAGAAAATATGGCTTTATAAGAAAATAGATTTCTGAACGAAGAGAGGAATGAAGTCATATTTTCATGAAACACTTTCTCAATTATTTTAAATACCAAAGAGTTAAAAATGGTTATATTATATGAAAATATCATGAATATCCATATTATAAGAATTTTTTTTGGTTTATTAGATAATGATCAAATAATTTCCTTGAAATTAAAGAATAAAAAATCTTGATCAGAATGAGATTGTGAAATAAACCCTTACATTGATCATAATGTTGAAGTGAGAATTAATATATGAATATATTATATTTATAAAATATAATTATAAATAAAACAATTGTAAATAAAAAATAATATAATAAAAAGTCATTACACACATAATCTTAGAATATAGAATACAACAAAGCAGTATTATAACCCATAGAAAAGAAATTGAGAAATGGAATTCTTTATCACTTGGTAACTTTTAAGTAAAATCCCCTTAGATGAAATAATTCCAATTGAAACTTTAAATACCATTAATAATGAATTATTAATGATATTATATGTAAAAGGTTCTTTATATATGTAACACCCCAATATTTCATAGTACGTTAGTTCATCAAAGTAATTCAATAACTTGCACTACACACGGCATCGAGTTCAAGCGCACCACGACTTACCAAACTAGCCGTTCAAAAGCGGTTATGAATAGTATTAACAGAATTTTGAACTTTATATAACCCTTTTAATTTTAGAATCTATATTATGAGTTTCTTAGACATAATGTAAGGACAAATTCATTTTTTTAGATAAAAGAAGTATTTTTCAAAAAATGAAATTTTACCGCCTTTTAATGGAAGACCCTTTTTAAATCCAATATTTGAAACTTTTATATATTAAATTTGACAAAATAAACTTCTTATTTGGGATCTATACATAAGAATTCAGTTTCAATAAATTTTTGGTGTTTTTCTGATAACTTTCATATTTGGGTGAATAGTGAAAAATAATATATTTTAACTGAAAAGAACTTTTTTAGTCAAAATAATTTATAGTGTTCAACTATACATATGAATGGTTTGGATGTATAATTATATTATATTTTTACCATTTAATCCAATGTTGGTCATTGGAAGTAATTTCACTTTGAAATTGGACATAAACAAATGTCAATCTTTTGGTAGTTATTATTTCATAAAAATATGCTTTTTGGTTTTGACAACGGGAATTAATTTAAAACCAATAAATGTAATTTCTATGTTTTGAATTTGGTAAAATAGGCTCTATTTTTGAATTCAGAATATCGAAATTAGCTTAGGGTGAATTTTTGGTATGTTTCTGAAAACTTTTAATTTTTGATGAATAGTGAAAAACACTGAGTTATAGTTTAAAACTGAATTTTTATTTAAATTTATTTTAGGTAAAAATAGATATATAATACCTATATAAGTTCAATTTAATTCATCGGAGTCAGTTTATAATAATTTTAGATATATAAAATTTTATTGAATGTTTCACCGTCTTTTACCCACCTCCTAAGAGAATTTGTAAATTCACATAAAACTTAATTTTACCGCTTCTGTGAGTTGAATTTAGAAAATCTGAGAGACACGGTTAATATCAAGGAGTAAAATATGGTTCAATAAGATAAAAATAATTTTTGTGAATAGTAACTTTTTACTTTTATTTACCATGGTTAAAAGTAAATAGGGTAATTAAGGGTAAAAATGATATTATTATTACCCTAACACATGTCCTAATTCTATTGGCTAAGTATAATTCGACCAAAAACAACTTTAGGAATAAAATATGAACCTCTTTGGTCCACTTGGATTAGATTAGGACACTTATTATTATTTAATTCAAATAAGAGTTAAAAGAGTTAAAATCAATGTTTAATAACTAAAACATTTTTAATATAGGGTTATACATAAGATAAATTCCACTATAAATATTCATTAGAAAGATACAAATATTTCCTACATAATGGTATTTTATTTATATTTTTTAGACATTAAATAATTTAATTTATTTATGACACAATGATGATGCATTAATTACCTAATTAATGAAATATTAAAATAATTGATATTATAAATATCAAAATAAATGTAATTTGAGACTTTTTATGAATTACACTAATTTTATAGATTAATATGACATATTAGGGTTGCTTAGATGAATTTTTTTCGAATCAATAATGCTTTTATAAATTTATCAAAAACAAAATACCAAATAGTGTCAAAATTGACATAATAGAGTTTTTAATACAAATATTATATTATTAGTTGATATTTTGTCCCTAAAAATCTAAGGGTTGGACAAAAGACTTATATAATGATAGGTGTGTCATTAATGAACCACTTGGGGTTTTATTGGAAGTATATAGTAACTTTATTAACCATATAATATAAAAATACAAAGAGACGTGGTAAATGTCAAACTATTTAACTAAGAGTTAAATCTAAAAGATAAAGTTAATATAGTGACCCAAACCTGTCTAAAACATATTGGTTGAGTCGTTTTCGACCCATCCCCACCTTAATCTTTAAATAATACCTTTTTTAGCCCTTATAAACCGAAATTTATTTTATTATAAAATAATATTTCTAGTTTTTCCTAAGGTTCCCATCACCCCTCTTATAAAAGGGCACTCCCCCTTGCCTAAAATTCACACCTTCAAAGCTTTTTTTCTTGTCCAAATCCTACCCAAATATCCTCTCAACTTACCTCAATTAATCCTATAGGCCCTCATTTAGTCATAAATCCAACTTAAGGAGCCCTTTTGATCAAATCTAAAGGAAGAACTTGAAGAAGAGGTAATAATTTCACCACCCTCTTTCAAGTTCCTTTCTTCTTCCACTTCCTTTTTATTTGTTGTTTTCATTCTAAAATAATAACTCTAGAATATTCTAGATATTTTGATGTTATTATAAATACAGTACAACCAAATTCATTATTTTATCCATCCTTTGAATGACATGTCACCATACGTGCATACGTACGGCTTACCGTCTCCACGCCGTGGTGTAGTTGTTATTCAATACATTATTATTTGGATGGGTATAATAATGATGTGTAATTCATGTAAATAATAAATATAACATTGTTGGTAGGTTTGGATACTCAAGAGGGGGGTGAATTGAGTTCCAAATAAAATTTCTGTTAAAATATTTCTCTTAAAATCCCCCAATTAAAAACTAAGTTAAACTGTAGTGAATTTGTAAAATTGTAAGGGTTCGATTAGGTTCTCAAAATATTGATTAGGTCTCAATTAATCTAATATCAAGATTAAATTATCTTTTGAAACTAACCTACTGATTTGAAATAGTTACAAACACTTGCTGGATTAACTATCAAAGTAGCTTTAAAACAAATTTTATTTCAAAGTAATTAGCAGCGGAAAATAAAGTATATAGAATAATTTAGACTTAATCTAAGATGCACAGCAGATATAACCAAGAGGTTTAGTCTCAAGCTGATAATTAGTCCTCTTAAAAATTTTATATAAATTTTATCCACACCCTGGATCGGGGTAAACAACAATACAGAGACTTCCAGGTACTAAGACCTCTACCATAGTTCTACGTGGGAAAACAAAACAACAGCACACTGGTTGTTCAGGTCTTAATTAACCTCTACCACTATCCACAGTTGGATATAAAAGAGTTATAGAAGGTTTGTGTGAGGATTTAGAAATCCTCCAGCTTAGCACAAGAGACAGTGTGTGTATAAAATATACAGAGCACACACACTGCTCGAAATGTAAATAAAATAATCACTAAGAGAGTAGATATGAGTTTATAATGCTCTAGTGATTTGAAGTGCAGCTCTGGAGTCCTTTTGATTTTTCAGAAATGCTTCTGATTCTTTCTATGGTTTTTATTTGAAAAAAAGAGTGTCGTTTTCTTCAACTTCAGTTTGATCAACTTGAGTGCATGAAGAGCTCATTGTAGTTCTTCACTCCTTGACTAAGATTGAGTTTGTGTTCTCTTCTTGTATGAATGGCTTCATGTATGTTCAGTGTTCTTCAAGTGTGGATGAATAATTTCTTTTCTATATGTATGCACCACTTTTCAACACTCTTTAGCCTTTGTTGTTCGCACACTTCACGCACCTTCTTAGTTACTTTCTGCCCGGTCTTTGTCCTTCCTTTTATATCTTTCAGCTTCGGCAAATGGGAATTATTACCTTTTTACAGGTACGAGGTACGGTTCCATGACATGCCAATAACTATCATTAAATAACATTGATTTCATTAAAATCATAAAATATGACCGTTGCTTGATAAATAAATAATATTATCAGAGTATAGAGTTTAAGAAGCAAGACTGGTCAGTCTTTCATGAGTAGCCTTCTGCCAGTAGATATGTAACGGTGGAATTTGTATAGCGGTGACCTTCTATTAGTAGCTCTTTTTCCTTGTACTGGTATCTCCTTGTATCAGTATATGTTACTCCATGTATCAGTAGCTCTATGTACTGGTGACTCCTTCTATCGGTAGCTTTGCTTCTATCGGTAGCTCGTTTTGTCTAGCAGTAACTCGCTTGTATCGGTAGCTTGGTGTATTGGTGACTGTATGTATCTATGATTATACCTATTAGTAGACTTTTTATTGGTATCTTGTGCATACTGGTAGCTTCATTATGTACCAGTGATTAAGTGTATATCGGTAGACTTTCTCTATAGATATCTCTGCTTCTATCAGTAGCTCTGCTTCTATCGGTAGACTTCATCAGTGCCGTGCTTATCGGTAGACTTACACATACCGGTAGCTCTGTTCTATTTTATTGACTGCCTATTCATTTTATCAGTAACCTTTTTCTATTTGTAGACTAAGTACCAGTAGGGCTCTGTTTGTCTGTATCAGTAGCTATGTGCATACCAGTGGACTTAACACTTATCTGTTCTATGAAACACATATGCCGATTGAGTTAGAATTATTTCAAAGTTCATATAAACATAGATAAACATATTTCAAAGATTATTTTAATATTATTATCAACTTGATAATATAATGTCATATATTGAAAGAAGTAATATATAGATAAACATTATTTGGGATTATCAAAGTATGTGAAAGCATAATTGGGATTATCAAAATAGGCGAGGTCAACAATATCCCCCTTTTTGATAATCACAAATTATAATATTATAAATCCAAAATAATCAGTAATGTATCAGAGGATATAGCATTAAATTCAATTGTATCCGAGAAAATAATATATTATAAAATACAGGTACTAAAGGTAAAATGTAAAACAAATGTACCATAGGGAAATGAATTAAACACAGAAAAGATAGTATTTCTCCCCCTTTGTCATAAAAGATATTAGTTCTCCCTCAGATATGTTTCCCTTAGATAGTATTTCTCCCCCTTTGTGATTAGAAAAAAGTGGGACACAAAGGAAATATAGGAGAAGAGAAGTAACCACGAGTAAGAGAAAGTAAGATCATATGTATTCCTTAGGGCAAACAGATACAAATAAGAACATAAATGAAACAAAAATAAATACATGTGATTCCTATCAAAAATCCTATCCACTGATCAATTCACATCCTCATAATGAGATTTCCCCTTGGGATCAGAAGAAGATTCAGGTGAGGTGGATGCAGGTGGAGGCTTAGGAACACCAGAAATGATCATAGGAAGTTGAGCTACTAAAACTGTCCATGGCCTGTACTGTGTATCTCTCTGAGTGATCATAGGAGTAAGGCTTCGGATAGCTTGGGCTGGAGTCATTTGAGCAGGAGAAGTAGTATAGTCAGAGGTAGGTAAAGCTGGATGTGCAATCCCTAGTCGGGCATCAACATGCAGGAAGGGCAACAAGAGGTTTCTGAAATCCATAATAATGCCTCCTCCTCTTTCCATAGCATAAATGAAATCATCCTTGTTTTCCATGAATTTTTCTAGTGCAGGGGTCAACTCCCTGAGATTTCTGACTTGTTCTCTAAAGGCTTGATTGACTGGTGGTAGCATCATGTTTTCTAAAATAATCTTGAAATGATTATTGAGTTGATGCTTGGTGTAAACCCTCTGAAAATAGTAATCTACCTTGTCTTTCACTTCTTTCTGAGAAGCAGAAGCTTATCTCATATAGTCTTGAACAATCTTCATAATATCTCTAGTGGTATCTCTAGTAGAAGTCACCACTTTGGTCAGATCAGATGAGTCCACAGAACCACTGGTTAATGCTGAACCAAGCTCCTCCTTCATCAAAGCTCTAATCTGATCCAAATCCACTGAAGGTCTGGAAGCAAGATAACCAAGAGAGAAGGTTAGAGTTTCCTTGAAACTCTTAGTTAGCCCACTAATAAGATTTTTCGCTACAGAATCTTGGGCACCAATATGATTCTCCACAGACTTTTTAAAGCCTTCAAAAACTAAAACCATCTGGCTCACCATACTCTTCACATAGGCCAAATCCTTGTCTGCTTGAGATTTTGAACTCATACAGGATTCCAGAGAGACAACTAATTTCTTTAGAACTTCAACATCCTCTGACAGCCTAGATAATTGAGTCTGGAAAGATGTAACTTCATCCACTATCTCTTCCACAAATTTTGACACATTACAACCGAGAGAGAGTTCAAAAGACTTTTCCAAATTGCTCATCTCTTCAACAAATCGATTCTTTAACTCGGCAACAGATGCACTCAAAGAACCTTTCATCTCATCCTTTAAGGATTCAAGATCAGCCCTGGTGACTATATTAGTAGGAACAACAATAGTTTCTCTTTCAGAGACTATACTGGTCACAGAGTTATCCATAACAGTTTGAATAGATGACACCAATGAAGCTTCCATTCTTCTTATTTCTTCTATAAAACTGATTTTAAGATCAGACTTTAACTTATCCAGATCATTTATTCTTACCACATATTCAGGTAATATCTCAGACCGAATATCATAATTGATTTTTGGTCTCCGAAGGGATGTCTCATTATCAGTATCTGGGTAATCCAATCCACAAACTACAAACCTTGGGTCTTCTGCCCAGTCTTCAAACTCAACAGCCACTGAAACACTATCAAACCTGGTTGGATGCTCCCCCTCAACTGGTGCATTCTCTTTTACATAAACAGCATCTTCAGCAACTCTTTCTTCCTTAGAAGAATCTTGCACAACCATCACCATTTCTGCAACAGCAAGAGGTTCCTCAAGAATAGGTAAAGGTCTATCAAATTCATCAAATTCCTCAGCAGGAATTAGGGAATGTCCAATTAGTGGACTAAGGCTCAAGCTGATAGAAACATATTCTTCACTTACATGAACTTCTTCTTCATTTTCTCAAGCATCCTCTTCTTGATCTTCTCTCTAATGGTCTTCCTCATCCATATATTCATCTTTATTTCTTACACCCAAAATAGTTGTTGTACTAGGTAGGTTCAAAGAACTTTCCTTTTCTTGTGACACAGCTTCAGGAGCTGGGCTAAGAGGCAAGTCAGGATCTCCTCCATTTGCTGTAGAGGAATCTTCCTCTTCTGAATAATCACTATATTGTGGCTCTTCTTTATCATGTCTTATAACTGGATCCCTTACATCCTTAGGCCTTGAAGGATGATCCACAGGATTGAACTTATCATATAGCTTCTTATCATCATTAATTCACTCTCCTCTCCATGGATTCTAGTTTATCTTCATGTATTTCCAAACTGTGCTTGTGATACAAAAATTTTTCCTTACAACCATTGTCTCATCTTGAGACTCAGCTACCCCCTTCACTTTAATCATAACAGAAATCAACTTGGCAAAGAATAAAGCATTGGTCTTTGATTTGAGTCTGGTCATATCCTCCATTTGAATCATTAGCAACCTGCACAGATTCACTTTCACACCATGTCTCAAAAGATGTAACAGATAGATATCTTGATATCTTAAATTCACAAAGTCCTATCTTCTTAGGCTTAGCACATGTTGCACAAACTTGAACAGCAATCTGTTCTCTCCATTCATTTCAGCAGCCACCACCTTTCTTTGCTTGACACTACCAGTGAGCTCCTCTAAGGAAGTCTCATAATCAAAAATATCACTATTAGGTGGTACTGTCTTCGATGAATAACTATAAACTCCTTCATGTGGTACTCTCAGGTACTCATTCCACTCAATAGATGAAAAAGATATTTCCTTTCCATTCACAAATGAAATCATTCAGTTCTCATCTTCTGATTTATCAAAACTCACAAACTCATAGAACTGTTTTACTAGCTTCGGATTGTAGGGGCCATTATTATTTGAGAAGCATTCTACCCACCTCTGATCTTCCAGCACCTCGAGAACTAACGATCTACTAGACAGCATCCATTCCTCTCATAGCGCTTTTTCGATTACAATAGCTCTATTTTGTAAATGCGGGTTCACTGGTCACCTCCCCGACCTTGTTCTACTGACACTGCTACTTGCTTCTAGCTCTGTCTTCTGCTTCTTCGCATTCGGCTCATCAATGTCATATCTAATAGTAGGGAGTTTGTTTTTTTCCATCTATGGTTCGAGGAACTTAGGGTTTTCGAGAGATTCGAGAGCTAAGGCTTGAGGGTAAAGGAATGGTTCGGTGGATTGAGAAGTAACTAGGACTTCGTTTTATCATTTAGGAATCATAAAATAAATAATTAAAATAAAATAAGTAAAGTATAATCGATACAGATTCTGGTGGTAGACAGAAGTTTAAAACAGTGCATACTTAACGGTGGGGTATACCGGTGATAATTCCTAACAGTGAGGTTTATCTATTAGTGAGGTACACTAATAGTGAGGTCCATATCGGTGAGGTGTAATAGTGAGGTTTCATACCGATGAGGTATAACAATGAGGTTTCATACCGGTGAGGTATAACAATGAGGTTTCATACCGGTGAGGTATAACAATGAGGTTTTATACCGGTGAGGTATAATAGTGAGGTTTCTATACCAGTGAGGTATAACAGTGAGGTTTCATACCGGTGAGGTCTAACAGTGAGGTTTCTATACTAGTGAGGTATAATAGTGAGGTTTTATACCGGCGAGGTCTAACAGTGAGGTTTCATACCAGTGAGGTCTAATAGTGAAGTTTTTATACTAGTGGGGTATATCAGTGAGGTTTCTACCGGTCAAGGTTAATCATTCCTAACTCATGTCTAATGTAACTTAACCTATCAGAACTTAAATGTTTGGTGAAAATGTCAGCTAATTGATGTTCAGTACCTATAAATTCAAGAGTAATATCACCTTTTTGGTAATGATCTCTCAAAAAGTGGTGTCTTACATCAATGTGTTTAGTCCTAGAGTGAGATACAAGGTTCTTTGAAATTTTAATTGCACTAGTGTTATCACAGTTTATTGAAACATGCTTAAAATAATATCCATAGTCCAAAAGAGTGTGTTTCATCCACAGAATTTGTGCACAGCAACTACCAGCAGCTCTGTACTCTGCTTCAGTAGTGGACAAAGCAACTAAATTCTGTTTTTTACTACACCAAGATACTAAGGATTTTTTCAATAAATGACATGTTTCAGATGTGCTTTTTCTATCCAACTTTCAACCAGCAAAGTCAGCATCTGAATAACTCATTAATTCAAAAGATTGTCCTTTTGGATAAAACAAACCTAATTTTACAATAAGTTTAAGATATTTTAAAATTCTTTTAACAGAAAGTAAATGAGATTATTTTGGATTAGCTTGAAATCTTGCACACATACACACACTAAACATAATATCTGGCCAACTAGAAGTAAGGTAAAGTAAGCTTCCAATAATACCTCTTTAATTTGTTTGATCCACTGGTTTCCCAGTTTCATCTGCATCTAATTTATAGACAGAACACATAGGAGTATCACTTTCCTTAATACTATCCAAACCAAAACATTTTAAAATATCCTTTGTATATTTACTTTGATTCAAAATAATACCATTTTCATTTTGAAAAACTTGAAATCCAATAAAATATTTGAGTTCTCCCATTAAACTCATTTCAAATTCATTTTTCATAATCTTTGAAAAATCAGTACATAAAGAATGCTTAGAATATCCAAAATTAATATCAACATAGATTTGTACTATCAAAACATCTTTAGAAATTGTTTTAATAAAAAGAGTTGGATCAGCAATCCCTTTATTAAAACATTTTGAAATAAGAAAATTACTAAGTCTATCATACCAAGCTCTTGGAGCTTGTTTTAAACCATATAAAGCTTTAGAAATTTTAAAAACATGATTTTGGAAATGGGGGTTTGTAAATCCAGGTGGTTGTTCAAAAAAAACATCTTCAATTATAAAACCATTTAGAAAAACACTTTTAACATCCATTTGATATAAATTGAAATTCAGATGAGCAGCATAGGCAAGTAAGATCCTAATAGCTTCTAATATAGCTATAAGGGAAAAGGTTTCATCATAGTATATACCTTCCTCTTGACTATACCCATGTGCAACTAACCTAGCTTTGTTTCTAACTATATTTCCAGACTCATCAAATTTGTTTCTAAAAACCCATTTATTGCCTATTGTCAAAGTGTCCTTAGGTCTCTCTAATAATTCCCAGACTTTGTTTCTTTCAAATTGATTTAATTCTTCTTGCATTTCCATTACCCAAAATTCATCATTGATTGCATCACTGATATTTTTAGGTTCTAGCTAGGAAAGAAAGGCTTGATGTTCAACCTGGTTTCTTAGAGAAGCTATAGTCTATGTCCCTCTATCAAGATTGCCAACAACAGCATCCAAAGGATGATTCTTTAGAATCCTAGTTGATCTAGTAAAGGTAGGACTAGAAATTCCAGGTTCATTTGTAGGTTCAGGTTCAATAGAAGTAGGTTATGGAAAGTTTCCATAACTGGATGTCTTTACAGCAGGTTCTTTGGTTTTATCATTAAGGTCCAGAATAGACAGATTTTCTTCAAGATTTTCAAGAGAAGACTTATGTTCATGTGGATCAATTTCATCAAATTTGATGTGAACAGATTCTTCCACACATTTGGTTCTTTTGTTAAAGACTCTATAGGATTTTCTAGTTAAATAATAACCAAGAAAAATTACTTCATCACTTTTAGAAGCAAACTTGTCAAGATTATCCTTTGTATTGAGAATAAATAATTTGCAACCAAAAACTCTAAAGTAGTTAACCTTAGGTTTCCTATTGTTCCAAAGCTCATAAGGGGTTTTCTTAAGAAAAGTTCTGATCAAAACTCTATTGATAATATAAAAAGCTGTATTTATAGCTTCATACCAAAAGTAAATTGGAAGGTCATACTTATTAATCATGGTCCTTGCAATTTCTTGAAGGGTTCTATTTCTTCTTTCTACTAGACCATTCTGCTGAGGTGTTCTAGGGGCAGAAAAGTTGTGACTATAGCCATTGTGTGAGCAATAAGATTCAAACTCATTATTTTAAAACTCATGACCATGATCACTTCTCAGGGTCTTAATCTTAAGTCCACTAAGGTTCTCTACAGACTTGGAGTATTTAATAAAGTAAGAACAAGATTCACTTTTGTGAGCTAAGAAGTATACCCAAGTATATCTAGAATAGAAATCTACTAAGACATAGACATAGTGCTTCCCATTTAAACTAGAAACTCTAGAAGGTCCAAAAAAATCCATGTGTACCAACTCGAGAGGTTGAGAAGTCAAAACTTCTTTCTTTAATTTGAAAGAAACTTTATGTTGCTTTCTCTTTTGACAGGGATTACAAACTCTGTCTGTTGGGAACTCAAGTTTAGGTAGGTCTCTAACTAACTTTTTCCTAGTCAGTTTTCTAAGTGAATGAATGTTGCAATTTCCTAATCTTCTGTTCCAGAGACAAGACTCTTTATGAAAATAATTTAATAAAGTAATGTTTTGTTTAGCTAAAGAATTCAAATCAACTGCATAAACATTTTCATTTACCAAAGAAGAAAATACTAAAACATTTTTAGAGTTAAAAACATTACAAGAATCATTTTCAAATTTAACATTAAAACCATCATCACATAGTTGAGAAATACTGAACAGATTATATTTAAGTCCATCAACAAATAAAACATTGGAAATTAAAACTGAATCAGTGTTACCAATCTGGCCTAGGCCGATGATTTTTCCTTTAGAGTTATCACCAAAGGTGACATGGCCTCCATCAACTTTGATTATTCTTTTGAAGCATGATTAATATACAGTAATATGTCTTGAACATGCACTATCCATGTACCATATCTTCTTATGAGAACTCTACAAGCAAGTTTCCTAAAAAACAGGTTTAAACAGAAAATGATTTTGGTACCCAGATTTTCTTGGGTCCAGACAGGTTGGAAATGAAAGCTTTAGGTACCCAGATTTGTCTTATGGGTCTCAAATAGTTTATAGAATCAATTTATTTTTAAAGATATACTTTATTTGATCTATAACCAAATGAATAAATAGTTTAAGCATATGAATTTTCATAACTAGAACTAGCATCATTCTATCCAGATTTATAAATAAATCGAGTTTTAGTAAACTGTCCCTGTCTAGGCTGGTAGCCTATTCCAGTGGTATATTTTGGTGCCACTTGTTTTCCTAGAATTTGAGTAATTGTATCTTTTCCATTTGTGAATTTTTCTAAGTCCTTCCTTAATTGATCATTGGACAATTTCAGTTCAGTATTTTCCTTCAGCAATTGAGCATTGTTTTCCTTTTCTACATCAAGTGCAGATTTTACAAAGCTGGTTAGAGCATGTTGTCTATTCAAGGTGTTATAATTGTCCTTAAATTCATTACATGTTTCTTCTAGCATATTAAAATATTCAAATAACTCTTCACTAGACATATTTTCAGATTCAGAATCAGAATCAACTCCAGAATAATATGAATTTAAAGTAGGAGTATCCAATGTTACCTCAGATGTGTTTGTCATAAAACACATGTTAGCACAATTCTTTTCAGATTCAGAAACTTCTGATTCACTTGTGCTGTCTTCTGAAGCACTCCAGGTATCTTTCATAGCATTCTTGTATTTATTGTCTTTGTATTCATGTTTCTTCTTGAACTTCAACTTTGGACAGTCTGCTTTCACATGTCCTTTCCTTTTGCATTCATAGCAGATAATCTCATCACTTTTATCAGACTTCTTCCAATCTTTCTTCCAATGACATTTGTTATCATATTTTCCTTTGTAATTTTATTTTCTGAAGAATTTATTCTTCCTGTAGAACTTCTTAAATATTCTGGCTATTTGAGCCATCTCTGTATCATTGTCAGATGCATTCTCATCACTACTTGAACTATCACTTTCACTTTGAATTTTTCCTTTGTCTTTACTCTTTGAAGTAGATGTCTTTAAGGCTACTGAATTCTTCCTTGGTTCATCATCCTCTTCTTTTTTGACCTTCAAATCTTCCTCATACATCATTATATTACCAATTAATTATTTAACAGGCAGTTTTCTGATGTCGCACGATTATCTAATGGAAACAGATGTGCCTCTCCATATTTCTGGAAGACATCTTAATATCCTCATGATCTGTTATTTTGCAGGAACAGCTTTACCCAGAGATCTCATAGTGTTAATAATCTCATTGAACATGAGATACATGTCAGAAATAGGTTCATTAGTCTTCATTTTAAAATTATCATATTTAATAGTGTCTATGTTCAATCTCATTTACTTAACATTGGTTGTTCCCTCATGGAAAATAGCCAAAGTGTCCCAAATTTCATAAGTAGTTTTACAAGCATATATTCTGTTAAATTCCTCATAACCTAAAGCACAGTACAAAGCATTCATTGCTTTACAGTTATTATTATAAGCAGTCTTAGTAGCTTCATCCCAAGTAGTTCTATCAGTTTCTGGAATCTTATATTGAGTTTCTATAACAGTCCAGATATCAAATCCCATACTCTCCAAATGAATTTTCATTTTAAGCTACCACTGAGCATAATTTATACTATTAAATAAGGGTGTCTTATTGGTAGCAGCACCTTCTAATCTATTTTCCATAATTCGATTTTAGAAAATATATTTAAAGAGATAAAATTTAGAACTAATATAAATTTAAGATCTTTAAGATACAACTAAAATCAAAGTTAAAAAATAGAGTATTTTTAAAACCTTGATAAACAAAATAGGAATCTAATACCAAATGTTGGTCGGAGTGAATACTCAAGAGGGGGGGTGAATTGAGTTCCAAATAAAATTTTTGTTAAAATATTTCTCTTAAAATCCCCCAATTAAAAACTAAGTTAAACTGTAGTGAATTTGTAAAACTATAAGGGTTCGATTAGGTTCTCAAAATATTGATTAGGTCTCAGTTAATTTAATCAGAATATTAAATTAACTTTTGAATCTAACCTACTAATTTGTAATAGTTACAAACACTTGCTAGATTAACTATCAAAGTAGATTTAAAACAAATTGTTTTTTAAAGTAATTAACAGTGGAAAATAAAGTATATAGAATACTTTAGACTTAATCTAAGATGCACAGCAGATATAACCAAGAGGTTCAGTCTCAATCTGAGACTAAGTCCTCTCAAACAATTTATATAAATTTGATCCACACCCTGGATCGGGGTAAACAACAGTACAGAGATTTTCCAGGTACTAAGACCTCTACCACAGTTCTACGTGGGAAAACAAAACAATAGCACACTGGTTGTCCAGGTCTTACTTGACCTCTACCACTATCCACAGTGTGATACAAAAGAGTTATAGTAGGTTTGTGTGAGGATTTAGAAATCCTCCAGCTTAGCATAGTAGACAGTGTGTGTATAAAATATACAGAGCACACACACTGCTCGAAATGTAAATAAAAGAATCACTAAGAGAGTAGATATGAGTTTAGAATGCTCTAGTGATTTGAAGTGCAGCTCTGGAGTCCTTTTGATTTGTCAAAAATGCTTCTGAGTCTTTCTCTGGTTTTTGTTTGAAAAAGAGAGGGTCGTTTTCTTCAAGTTTAGTTTGACCATCTTGATTTCATGAAGATATCGTTGTAGTTCTTCACTCATTGACTAAAATTGAGTTTGTGTTCTCTTCTTGTATGAATGGATTCGTGTATGTCCAGTGTTCTTTGAGTGTGGATAAAGACTTTCTTTTCTGTATGTATTCACCACTTTTCAGCACTATTTAGCCTTTGTTTTTCACACACTTCACGCGCCTTCTTAGTTACTTTCTGCCCAGTCTTTGTCCTTACTTTTATAGCTTTCAACTCCAGAAAATGGGAATGATTACCTTTTTACAGGTATGAGGTACGGTTCCCTGACATGCCAAAAACTATCATTAAATAACATTGATTGCATTAAAATCATCAAATATGACCGTTGCTTGATAAATAAATAATATTATCACAGTATAGAGTTTAAGAAGCAAGACTGGTCAGTCTTTCATTAGAAGCCTTCTATCGGTAGATATGTAACGGTGGACTTTGTATAGTGGTGACCTCCTATTGGTAGCTCTTTGTCCTTGTATCGGTATCTCCTTGTATCGGTAGTTGTTACTCCGTGTATGAGTAGCTCTATGTACCAGTGACTCCTTCTATCGGTAGCTCGTTTTTTCTAGCAGTAACTCACTTGTATCTATATCTTGGTGTATCGGTGACTGTCTGTATCGGTGACTATACTTATCGGTAGACTTTTTATCGGTACCTTGTGCATACTGGTAGCTCCGTTTTGTACTATTGATTAAGTGTATATCGGTAGCTCTGCTTCTATTGGTAGACTTGATCAGTGTCATGCTTATCGGTAGACTTACACATACTGATAGCTCTGTTCTGTTTTAGTGACTGTCTATTCAGTCTATCGGTAACCTTTTTCTGTCGGTAGACTAAGTACCAGTATGGCTCTGTTTGTCTGTATCAGTAGCTATGTGCATACCAGTGGACTTAACACTTATCTGTTCTATGAAACACATATGCCGATTGAGTTAGAATTATTTTAAAGTTCATATAAACATAGACAAACATATTTCAAAGATTATTTTAATATTATTATCATCTGGATAATATAATGTCATAGATTGAAAGAAGTAATATATAGATAAACATTATTTGGGATTATCAAAGTATGTGAAAGAATAATTGGAATTATCAAAACAGTTGAGGTCAAAAAACATGATAATGATTCTTTATATATGATATACCATCCAATTATATATTATTGTAATATCAAAATAATGATATTGTCGCTCGTGCGTACGTACGGATTACCGTCTCCACGAACGCGATGAGATTCATTCCCCATTGTATCAATTCAAGAATAAATTCCATTTGATGATTAAAAATAATGTTTAAAGACAGGATATCATTCTGGATATGAATAAGATACATCCCATCCATAACAAATGTGACTCACATAACAAAGAATATAAAGGAAAACGAATCCATTAACGCCCTAAACGACGATAGTACTAAGATATTATTAACAAAGCAATGTTAAAAGATCATATATGATATCATATTAATTTATATGATTCTTTTATAATTTAATAACCATTATTTCACCATTATACAGGAGGTTAACCTACCCTCGACCAAGGAAAAAGTACAAAGTAAGGGGTTTCTTATCTCACTTTTAATTCCGTGAGATTTCCATTGTTCACCACTTATTTATTGCATGTGGTGTGTGTTCTGCCCATGATTGTATTCATTGTGTAATATAATTTAATTTACGGATATTTACATCATCATTTTATGATCCTTATTTCATGGGTGTATGTTTCGTAAGTTACCAAATTGATAAGGGAATTTGAAGTTTCAATTTCCACTAATCCGGCTTTACACATACTTCATTGATTATTTTACTCCAAGATTATGTGTGGAATCGCTATTCATTTGCTTATGTCATAATTACCGCTCCCCTTTATGTGGATATACTTTTTAGACACATAATCACTCCATTGATAAATTCTCAAGTCATTGATATGAACTTGATAAGATTAATTTTAACTCAATCTCCATTTTTTGAGTTAAATATTCAATTCATTGGTGTTGTTTTTACAAGAATATGTGTGAATGTCCTATGATTGATTTACACTAAATATCCAATCATATTGAGTGTATTTATATTTGTCACACATAATTATGTCGTTGATTTATCCTTAAACTAAGGATACGGTCTTTATAAGAGATTTCATCTCAATTTACATTCCATTGAGACTTCTTTGTTGTTATACACCAAATCACTTTTATATGGTGTATATAATGTACTTTGACATAGTATATCATGAATCCCTTCATTCTCATGATATTACAAAGTTTTTATTACCTCAATTTTTTTGTATTCAAGTGTCTCTCTTTTGGTTAGGAACTCTAACTAAAATATCATTTTAAAATGTTTTAAAGATTTATTATTCTAAATCGTTATCATTAATGTCCATGTTTTAAAAATGGTTTTAAGGATTTATTTATATGGAAATTAAAGTTTTCAAAATAAATTTCCTTTTAAAAGTTTCAAAGTGGTATGGGACACTTTGATTAAAAAATATATTTTAAATGGATTCGTGATAAATAGTGAGACTTTTAAATGGTTTCATAAAAAAAGGGGGATATTTCTCTCAAATAGTTTTGATGACTATTTTCATCTATGTCAATATCCTTCATTATTCTCGATTGGGGTTAATCTGTTATAATACAATATTCATATTGTATTGAATGAGTTATGTTTGACTGTGGATGTGCTATTTTTATACCATTTATGGTTTGTGGATAAAGTATTGACATTTCGTATGCTAGTTTTAATACGAATGTTTATGTTATGTTTCAAACTTTTCATATGAGCAATGCATTGGACTTATTAAGTGACGGGTGGAGACTGTTATAGATCCTTGATGCATCGGTAGGTCTCATGAGACAAACTAGTTTCTTGGCACAAGGCCTTGACAAAATATTATTTGTATTCTTGGCACAAGGCCTTGACTATGTGGTTATGATAGTCTGGAATTATGCATTCCATCATTATGAAAGTGGCTATTGATGTTGCATGTGATTATTCGACTAGTATAATATCCATGTTAATAATTAAATGGCATTATTTGATTTTATATTTTCCATATTATGTTGAAGTTCAAGTTTAAAAGGCTTTTGTTCTGGTCTTATACACTGCCTTAAATGTTTATGATTATTTATAAAAGTTTCTGCTATAGTGTTATCCTTACTGAGCATCTGAGCTTACCCCTTTCTATGTTTTATTTTTCCTAGGATACAGATAAGTATATTATGACTGACCTCTAGGGATTGTATATGGGATCTCAATGTTGTCTATGGAAACAATGTTGTGGTATTTTTCCATTTTATGATGTAATGTAAACCTTATGAATGTATCTAGTACTTCCAAGGATACTAAACTAATTGGTCTTTTGAGACTTGATCTTTTATAATCATGAAAATGATACGTAATAATGCACTGACTCTAGGTAACAAGGGTCGGGGCGTTACACTTGGTATCAGAGGAAGTTTAGTACAAAACTTGGAAACTAGATTTAGATAAATTCTGATTAGAGCACATAGCCCTAAGATAGACTTTGAGGATTAGTATAGAATAACTTCCTAGAATTTTGGTATTGTATAGATTTTTTGAGTTTTACAAGCAATATATCTCTGTCTAGATACGAGCAGGTAGAGGCAGCTCTGGCACAGATGTACCTAGGGGTAAAACCCGAAAACACCGCTTTGAGCTAGACTCGAACAGGAACCGGTGCATGACAATGGATCTTGCTGCACTCTTGGTTACAACACTCCCGGGGGATATGCTTAGGATAATTTACATTTTTTTACAAACCAATTTGAATGATTTTAATATAAGATGAGAATAAATGACCTTGGTTAATCATAAGGTGTTTCAAAATTAAAAATATGGTGTCATGATATTCTCTAAATGATTTTATGACTACTGTTACTCACACAATGCTTTCTGGTTTTAGTCAATGGCTAGATTTCAAGGAAGTCATAGTAACTTTGAGCATGATGTACAAGGTGGGAACTGTGGTGGAAATGAGTTAAAAAATGGAATATTGATAGGTGTAAAATATATCGTGTTCATTCCTAATCATTTTTCAAAAAATGTGATCAACAACATATATATTAACCAACTTTCAGACTCAATAAAGAAGATAAAGGTGGTGAATGATAAGATCTCCAACAGTGGAGACCATGGAGAAAAGAATCCTCAATTTTCATCATGTAGGAAATGTGGAAGGAGACACCCAGGAAAGTGTCTCAATGGAACAGAGAAATGCTTTATGTGTGGGAAAGAAGGACATAAATTGAAGAATGGCCGACGAAAAATGAAGACTACTATGGAAGAAAATAAAAATGGTCCCAAGAATCCATTTACAGTCATTTTCCATAAATGTAGGGGACCTGTCCATTACCTGAGTTAATGCCCTATTTTATAGGATATTTTCTTGGTCAAAGAAAAATCTATGTAGAAATAAATGTTTGGAGAAATGTTTAAAAGTATTAGTGCTCCTTGTTGATGGGATTACTTTGGAATAATTTTCTCTTTTATTTGTAACCCTTCAGTTGTCATCTGAAAATGATATCTAAGGAAGAATTATCTTTTCTCTTGTGTATATAGTTATAAATAACCATTTGGTTTTATATGATTATTGGGTTTGAGGTAATTACAAGTTATTATATTTTGGGATGAAAATGCAAGGTATGAGATAACATTTGTGGTTAAATTATGTTATGGTTATTTTGAGGAATTTATCTCATTTTGATAATGTTATAAAATATAGTTTTTAAAAAAGGACAAAAAACAGACCATGTGATAACCCATCACGTCAGACAAAGCTGTGGGAATCAAACCCAAAACCAAAGTGCGATTGGGATTTATCACCTCCCACTGGACTACGTGAAGTCTCTAGTTAGTGTGACTAATTATTTTTAGTTAAATGATTTTATTGATCAATAATAAGTTGATTTGGGATCTTATGTCTTATCAAATGAATACCCTTAGTATAGGAAAATGATTTGGTAATTAAGTGATAAATGTTATTTTGGAAGATGTTCACTTTGTTGGGAACACTATATGCCCATGGAAAATAGAATACTGTGGGATTTCATTTGAGGATTAATGGTGGATTTTTATCTATGTTCTTTATTGTTGATTTATAGTGATTTGGGTTATTTATGCAAATGATTAACCTATAATAGAGAATATGTGATTAGGTTAATTACTTTTAATTATGTGACTTTAAGAGTAGTTGATGTCAATTGGAGATACAATTTAACGTGGAAGACTACATGACTAAATTCTTCTAAGTTTTGGGTTTCAATATTAGTTTGGATTATATTGAAGGATTTTAAGGACAATTGTTTATTTAATAGTATTTATTTAACATTGGGGTATTGTTTGTTTAATTTTAGAAATTAATATTAGTGTTTCTTTCTCTAAAGTAATATCCTTTTGGGGGATCATCAAATCTTGTACTAACTGTTTTGGTTTTGATTAATCTCTAAAGACAAGGTAAATATATAGTTTATACTTCATGGATAATGTGATTCTATAGAAGTTTATTCTAGCTATTCCAGTGTGACCAAGTCTTCTTAAATACTAATCGTTTAAAAAAATGAGTTAGTGGTAAAAATTTATTAAAAAATGAAACTCTACGTAAAAATTAAGTATATCTCTTTATGTTCTTATTCAATATCATAAATAAATTCCTCATCTTTATGTAATGTAACTTAAAACAAAAAAAAAAATTGTCCATTTACTTTTCCTACTGGGAGACTAATGACCGTTTGTCCCATCACAAGTTTGTGGTTTTCTTATTGCTAACTTTTTCCTGATCATGTTTTCTATCCCTCCCCATCAGAACTTGACACTTAGTTTATCTTCCATATCCATTTTTTCCTACATCGAATCCTAGTATGGGTTATCTTGGGTGACCTTTGTACTTCTCTTTCTTTCTTTTAAAGTGATAGTTTTTTTTTACTCTTTTTTCGATGTGGGACTTTCCATTATATTCTCAACCCCAATTTTAAAAATTGCAAGGACGCAATTTATTAGAGATAAGAATGTAACACCCCAAGAATTCATAGTACGTTAGTTCTTCAAAGTAATTCAATAACTTACACTACACGCAACATCGAGTTCAAGCACACCACGACTTACCAAACTAGCCGTTCAAAAGACGTTATGAATAGTATTAACAGAATTTTGAACTTTATATAACCCTTATAATTTTAGAATCCATTTTATGAGTTTCTTAGACATAATGTAAGGACAAATTCATTTTTTTCAGATAAAATAAGTATTTTTCAAAAAATGCAATTTTACCGCCTTTTAATGGTGAACCCTTTTTAAATCCAATATTTGAAACTTTTATATATTAAATTTGACAAAAATAAACTTATTCTTTGGGATTGGAACATAAGAATTTAGTTTCAATAATTTTTTGGTGTTTTTTTGATAACTTTCATATTTGTGTGAATAGTAAAAAATAATATATTTTAACTGAAAACAACTTTTTTAATCAAAATAATTTATAGTATTCAAATATACATATGAATGGTTTGGATGTATGATTAGATTATATTTTTACCATTTAATCCAATGTTGGTTATTGGAAATAATTTCACATTGAAATTGGACATAAACAAATGTCAATCTTTTGGTAGTTATTATTTCACAAAAATGCGCTTTTTGGTTTTGATAATGGAAATTAATTTTAAACCAATAAATAAAATTTTTATGTTTTTAATTTGGTAAAATAGACTCTATTTTTGAATTCAGAATATCAAAATTATCTTAGGGTAAATTTTTGGTATGTTTCTGAAAACTTTTAATTTTTGATAAATAGTGAAAAACACTGAGTTATAGTTTAAAAACGAATTTTTATTTAAATATTTATTTATTTTATTTAAATTTATTTTATGGGAAAATAGATATATAATACCTATATAAGTTAAATTTAATTCATTGGAGTCATTTTATAATAATTTAGATATATAAAAAATTTATTGAACTTTTCACCATCTTTTACCCACCTCCTAGGAGAATTTGTAAATTCACATAAAACTTAATTTTACCACTTATGTGAGTTTAATTTCGAAAATCCAAGAAACATGGTTAATATCAAGGAGTAAAATGTGGTTCAATAAGATAAAAATATTTTTTTGGTGAATAGTAACTTTTTACTTTTATTTACCACGGTTAAAAGTAAATAGGGTAATTAAGGGTAAAAATGATATTATTATTACCCTAACACATGTCTTAATTCTATTTTATAAGTATAATTCGACCAAAAAAAACCTTAGGAATAAAATATTAACCTCTTTGGTTCACGTGGATTAGATTAGGACACTTATTATTATTTAATTCAAAGAAGAGTTAAAAGAGTTAAAATCAAAGTTTAATAACTAAAACATTTTTAATATAGGTTTATACATAAGATAAATTAGACTATAAATATTCATTATAAAGATAAAAAGATTTAATAAATAATGGTATTTTATTTATATTTTTTAGACATTAAATAATTTAATTTATTTATGACACAATGATGATGCATTAATTACCTAATTAATGAAATATTAAAATAATTTATATTATAAATATAAAAATAAATGTAATTTGAGAATTTTTATCAATTACACTAATTTTATAGATTAATATGACCTATTATGGTTGGTTGGATGAATTTTTTTCGAAGAAATAATGCTGTTATGAATTTAGAAAAAACAAAATACCAAATGGTGCCAAAATTGACATAAAAGAGTTTTTAATACAAATATTATATTATTAATTTATATTCTATCCCTAAAAATCTAAGGTTTGGCCAAAATACTTATATAATAATAGTTTTTTCATTAATGAACCACTTTGGGTTCGATTAGAAGTATATAGTAAGTTTATTAACCATATAATATAAAAATACAAAGAGACATGGTAAATGTTAAACTATTTAACTAAGAGTTAAATTTAAAATATAAAGTTAATATAGTGAACCAAACCTTTATAAAACCTATTAGTTGAGTGGTTTTAGACCCATATCCACCTTAAACATTAAATAATCTCTTTTGGAGCCATTATAAACCAAAATTGATTTTATTATAAAATAATATTTCTAGTTTTTTCTAAGGTGCCCCTCACCCCTCTTATAAAAGGGCACTACCCCTTGCCTAAACTTGACACCTTCAAAGCCTTTTGGATCAGCCAACCCCTGCCCTAATATCCTCTAAACTTACCTTAATTCATCCTAGAGGCCCTCCTTTTGTCATAAATCTAACTTAAGGAACCCTTTTGATCAAATCAAAATGAAGAACCCGAAGAAGAGGTAATAATTTCACCACCCTCTTTCAAGTTCCTTTCTTCTTCCACTTCCTTTTTCTTTGTTGTTTTCATTCTAAAATAATAACTCCAGTATCTTATATATATTTTTATGTTATTATAAATATTTTACAACCAAATTCATTATTATATCCATCCTTTGAATGACATGTCACCATACATACGTACATACGACTTACCGTCTCCACGTCGTGGTGTAAATGTTATTCAATACATTATTATTTGGATGGGTATAATAATTATGTGTAATTCATGTAAATAATAAATATAACATTATAATGATTCTGTATATATGATATACCATCCAATTATATATTATTGTAATATCAAAATAATGATATTGTCGCTCGTGCGTACGTATGGATTACCGTCTCCACGAACGCGATGAGATTCATTCTCCATCGCATCCATTCAAGAATTAATTCCATT
The DNA here is from genome assembly GCA_963277665.1 of Viscum album. Lineage (NCBI taxonomy): Eukaryota > Viridiplantae > Streptophyta > Magnoliopsida > Santalales > Viscaceae > Viscum > Viscum album. The sequence continues at coordinate 2,107,814,491 of OY728132.1, forward strand.
TTATGATTAAAAATAATGTTTAGAGACATGATATCATTATTGATATGAATAATATACATCCCATCCATAACAAATATGACTTACATAACAAATAATATAAAGTAAAACGAATTCGTTAACACCCGAAACGACGATAATACTAAGATATTATTAACAAAGAAATGTTAAAAGATCATATATGATATCATATTAATGTATATTATTCTTTTATAATTTAATAAAAATTATTTCACCATTATACAGGAGGTTAACCTACTCTTGACCAAGGAAAAATTACAAAGAAAGGGGTTTCTCATCTCACTTTTAATTCCGTGAGATTTCCATTGTTCACCACTTATTTATTGCATGTGGTGTGTGTACTGCCCATGATTGTATTCATTGTGTAATATAATTTAATTTATGGATATTTACATCATCATTTTATGATCCTTATTTTATTGTTTTATGTTTTTTAAGTTACCAAATCGATAAGGGAATTTGAAATTTCAATTTTCACTAATTCGACTTTACACATACTTCATTGATTATTTTTCTCCAAGATTATGTGTGGAATCACTATTCCTTTGCTTATGTCATAATTTCCACTTCTCTTTATGTGGATATACTTTTTATACACATAATCACTCCATTGATAAATTCTCAAGTCATCGATATGAACTTGATAAGAGTAATTTTAACTCAATCTCCATTTGTGGAGTTAAATATTAAATTCATTGGTGTTGTTTTTACTAGAATATGTGTGAATGTCCTCTGATTGATTTACACTGAATATCCAATCATATTGAGTGTATTTATATTTTCCTCACATAATTATGTCATTGATTTATCCTTAACCTAAGGATACGTTCTTTATAAGATATTTCATCTCAATTTACATTCCATTGAGACTTCTTTGTTGTTATACACCAAATCACTTGTATATGGTGTATATAACGTACTTTTACATAGTATATCATGAATCCCTTTATTCTCATGATGTTAAAATGTTTTGATTACCTCAATTATTTGAATTCAAGTGTCTCTCTTTTGGAAAGGAACTCTAACTAAAATATAATTTTAAAATGTTTTAAAGATTTATTATTCTAAATATTTCTCATTAATGTTCATGTTTTAAAAATGTTTTTAAGGATTTATTTATATGGAAATTAAAGTTTTCAAATTAAAATTACTTTTAAAAGTTTTAAAGTGGTATGGGAAACTTTTATTCAAAAATCTATTTTATAACGGATTACTGATAAATAGTGATACTTTTAAATGTTTTCATAAAAAAGGGGGGATATTTCTCTCAAATAGTTTTGATGACGATTTTAATCTATGTCAATATCCTTCATTATTATCGATTGAGGTTAATATGTTACAATAAAATCTTCCATATTGTATTGAATGAGTTATGTTTGACTGTGGATGTGCTATTTTTATACCATTTATGGTTAGTGGATAAAGTATTGACATTTCGTACGCTAGTTTTAATAGGAATGTTTATGTTATGTTTCAAACTTTTCATATAAGGAATGAATTGGACTTAGTAAGTGATAGGTGGAGCCTGCTATAGCTCCTTGATGCATCATTAGGTCTCATGAGACAAACTAGTGTCTTGGCACAAGGCCTTGACAAAATATTATTTGTATTCTCGGCACAAGGCATTGACTATGTGGTTATGATAGTCTGGCATTATGCATTCCATCATTATGAAAGTGACTATTGATGTTGTATGTGATTATTCGACTAGTATAATATCCATGTGAATGAGTAAATGGCTTTATTTGATTTTATATTTTCCATATTATACTGAAGTTCAAGTTTAAAAGGCTTTTGTTCTAGTCTTATACACTGCCTTAAATGTTTATGCTTATTTATGAAAGTTTCCACTATAATGTTATCCTTACTGAGCATCTGAGCTCACCCCTTTCTATGTTTTATTTTTCCCAGGATGAAAAGAAGTATATTATGACTAACCTCCAGGGATAGTCTATGGGATCTCAATGTTGTCTATGGAAACAATGTTGTTGTAGTTTTCCATTTTATGATGTAATGTAAACCTTATGAATGTATCTAGTACTTCCAAGGCTACTAAACTAATCGGTCTTTTGAGACTTCATCTTTTATGATCATGCCAATGATACATAATAATGCACTGACTCTGGGTAACTAGGGTCACGGTGTTACAATATACACCATATAAAATAAATTAGGTGCATAACATTATAATATGCCTCAATGAAATGAAATTGAGATGAAATCCCTTACCTCGTGCTTCCTTTTAGTTTACCATGATTTAACCTCCTATATAGTGATTCTAAATATGTTATTAACTTATAAAAGAACCATATTAATATTTATAGTATCATATATGATCCTTTTAAAATATCTTATCACCCTTAAATTAATAATCTTTCATTATTTTCATTGTTTCAAGTATTAATTGCCTTGTTTTCTCATGTGTGTTTCATCATTAAAGATCTCATTATTTTACATATTATATAGTTGTATCATATAAATAATAATAATAATAATAATTGAATAATTATCATATTTTTTCTTCAATTATACTTTTAAAACTAATTATGAAATATGGTAATGAAAAATGAAGTATGTTACGATAATGGAAATGGTAGGTCGTATGTACGCATGAGTGATGTTTCCATTTTTCAATGATCATTATGGAAAGAAGGTGAGTGATATTTCATCTTTCCAGAAAAATAATAATATCATATATACCATATTATTTATTTAAATATACTTAAATATATCATTCATGTGGTGTGGTGATGAAAAGAGAGTCACATCATTCCATGAAGGTAGTAGTCCACACATACACGAACAACGTTATCATCTTTCATTGAGTGAAAATGTTAGAAATAATCTGATATTTATTATCCTTTCAGAATAATAAATATTTCATTAATATCATAATTATTTCATTTATATCACATATATTCATTAACATTATCCTTATTATCTTCCATGTAAAGCGTTAGTGAGAGATTAATCACATCGCTTTGCAAGCCGGTAGTCTGCCATACATAGGAGCGATGTTTTCATATCCCCTATGGAATGGAAAGTAAAAAATATATATTATATAATAACTAAATAGGTATAATTATGTTTTAAATATCATATATATACTTTTTATCTATCATCATTGTAACACCCTGAGTTTTTATGGACCATTTTTTTCAAATAAATTAAATTTTCCATTTATATCTTGCAATGCACTAAGTCAAATATTCCTTTTACACTAAACCGACTTGTTGTGTGTTACACGCAACACCAAGTCAGCGTATGATACATGTGAAACTGGGTTTAGATTTTGTTCAATTTATAAAATAACTATATTTGAATTATTTTATACATAACACCAAAATAAGCTTTCATTATACGCAATACTAACTTGGCTTATGTTACACACAAGAGCGACCTTCCTCGATAGCTTGTGTTGTACACAATACTGAGTTTTACTAAATAATGATATATTATTAAAATATTATTATTTAATGGTATATAAACAAGTATTTATAAATATTATTAACCGAATTTTTAATTTTACATAATATTAACATTTATCTTATGTATTTTCTAGAAATTATATAAGAACAAATTCAATTTTTCAGATAAAAGAAGTATTTTTCGAAGAAATACAATTTTACCACCTTTTGATGGAGAACCATTTTTAAATATAGTTTTTGACAATTTTATAAGTTATATTTTACATAATAAACTTATTATTTATAAGAGGGACATAAAATTTTAACTTGGTTAAAATTTTGATATTTTTCTGATGAAATTCATATTTTAATGAATAGTGAAAAATACTGCATTTTAATTCAAAGTTTCCTTTTCTTCTAATTTATTAATATATTTATATTATATTTTTAATAGGTTTTAAAGTGTAATTGGATTATGTTTTTATAATTTAATAAAATTTTGGTCATTGGTTGTAATTACACATTTAAATTGGACATAAACACATGTCAATCTTTTGATATTTTTTAATTCTTAAAAACCTGCTTTCTGGTTTTGACAACAGGAATTAATTTTAAATTAATTAATGCAACTTATGTGTTTTGAATTTTGAAAACTATATTCCATATTTGGAATCCGTGGGTCCAAATTATGTTAATAGGTTACTTTTATTTAATTTTTTTGGATATTATAAATAGTAACTGTGGTAATTTTTATTTACTGCAGTTAAAGGTAAATCGGGTAAATTATGGTAACAAACAATATGATAAAGATGATAAAATTACCATAAAACCTTCCAAAATCCTATTTTATGAATTAAATTCGACCAATATCACATAAGGGTCATAATTGATTCATTTAATTGACTTTTGTCTATGAAAGTGATATAATTATAATTAAAACAAAAGAAAGTGACCACATGTCACTCTCCTATATCTTATAAGTATAATAATTTTAATGTAGTAATAAAATTGATAAAAATTAAAAAATAAATATTATATAGAAATATAATTAAATTATATACATCATGTGAATTTATTTAGAATTTTTAGATATTAAATAATTATCATTAATGATGATACAATAGTGATGTAGAAATTATTTTATTAATAGAAATATCAAATAAATGGTTTTAAAAATATGAAAAGAAATATTATATGAACTAATTAATGTGAACCACTAATTTTATAGTTGAATATGAAATGTTATAAGTGTATTAAATATTTTTATTCGAATTTATCTTCTAGGTGTATTTTATTTAAAGTCAAATAAATGAATAGTGTCAAAATTGACACTATTGAAATTTTATAAAAATAACATATTATTAAATTATTTAAAAATCACTAAAATATTTAAAAATTACAAAGTTAAAATTATATGGTATAAAATTTCATAAAGTATCTGTACAATTGAAAACACATAAGTAAATATTTATAACCATTTAATATTTAGAATATTATTACCACAAATAAAATTAAATAGATTAAATAAGGATAAATCAAAATGATAAGGTTTAAAATAAAATGAAAACATATATAAATTTTATTTTTTGAGATTATTTCAACCCATATGCAACTTATCCTATAAATAAATGAGTTTGGCAGCATTATAAACTGAAAATAAATTTATAATAAATTAATATTTCAAGGATTTCCTAAAGTGCCCCTCCACCCTCTTATAAAAGGACACCACCTATACCCACTTACTCACACCTTTCAATCCCTTTGTATCATACAAACTATGCTCAAATAATCTCCCATAATCCCTCACTTCCCCATAGAGGCCACAATTTGGACAGAAATCCATCCTAGGAAGACCTTTCGTGCAAATCAAAAGGAGATACTCGAAAAGGTGGTATTTGTTTTATCACCTCTTTCAAAATTCTTTTCTTCTAATACTTACTCTTATTATGTTTTTTCCATAATAAAGTAATAAATATAGTATATTATACATTATGGTAGGTTATTATAATTATGGTACAACTTTATACCTCCTTTTATCCATCCTATGAATAACAATATCACCATATGTGTGTACGTACGGCTTATCATCTCTACACTGTGGTGTAATTGTTATTCAAAAATACTTAATTTGGATAGGTATATTGATGATTATAATAGATTTAAATAATTAATATAACATAATAATTATTCTTTACAATTCATATACAATCCAATTCTATACTATTTAACTATCAAGGGAATGATATCATCGCTCGTGCATGCGTACAGCTTACTGACTCCACGACGCGATGAGATTCATTCTCCAAGTTAAGCATTCAAGAATGATTATAAGGTATATATATAATAAATAAGAATGAAATATATGATATAATAATTCTACTGGATTTATTTCTGTGTGTGTGTGTGTCATTTACTTTATTCTATTCAATTCAATAATGAAACAGAAACAGCGTTCATGCGTACGTACAGTCTACCGTCTCCATGAACAGTGTATTTCATTTAATTTATCTATCTATTATATATATTTATATACTGAATATGTATTATATATAAATCATATTTCAAATTCTGGAAGTAATTAAATTACTATCTAAGTAATAATATCAATAATAAAAAGTCAAAACACATACGATAAATAAAACAATTATTACTCAAAATGTTTCTTTAACATGGAATGATAAATGAACAGGTAATATAAAGTCATAAGTGAGTCATATATGATGTCATAAATATTATTATGGTTCTATTATAAGTTAATAGTATTTTTAAACCTACTATACAGGAGTTTCGGAAACATATGGAAGAAATCGGACCTAAGGTAAGGAAAAAAAATTGCAATCTCATTTTTATCCGAGATTGTTTATACATAAGTATTTAATGGGGATATTTTTTTAATCCATGTCCATGTTTTATAAAAATGTTCTAATAAAATTTTTATTATTCTCCTATGTATGTTAAAATTCATTTTTACATATTTTTTACTTTTAGTACATGGTATGGAAGGAATCTTTCTTTGGTTTATCATATGAGTTACTTTTTAACTTTTCTGGAAAAAGTATGAGGAGATGTTTTTTTAACTTATACAGCATGAATTATTTTTTTTTACAGTTTTGGGGAACCTTATTTCCTTGAATATTCCTCTACACTATTTCAATTTTGTTTTTAATTAAAATATTTTCTTTTAAAATTTCATGGTATTTTAAGAAAATAAAACGCTTTTGAAGAAGAAATGATATTTTCCTTAAGAATTAAGTTCAAGTGTTTTATCAAGATAATTTTCCATTTAAGATGATGTTATTAAATTGGGTTATGTTTCTATACCTATTATTACTATGATTTTATTGTGTTAATGATGTAATGATATTTTATATGGATTATGTTATGATGGAATGATGTTTAAGAAACGCATTTTATTTCTTAGGTTATGCTATGATGAATGATTTATATTTTTGGGGCACATGTAAGAATGATTTAATTATGAGATGGGTGGGACATGTATCTCCCTCTAATGAATTGGGTAAAAATTTATATCTAATGAGATATACATGATTGGAATAGCCCAGTTCACATAGAGCAGGCCCCAGAAGAGGATCAGAGAAACAAGACTAGCAGTCACTAGAAGCAGAGCTACCGGATTGGAAGAATGAGAGGGTATGGAAACCGCCATCAGGACCAAGCACCGTGCAGCTTTGTATGGGGAAATTCTAGCCATTCAGAAATTCAAGGTGGGGAGCTAGGTGATCAATGATGTAGAAGCTAGGGGATGGGTAGTTCTTGTGGGTTGGGCATACGGGTCATGTATTGGGCATAGAATGCCTCTAGGCCTTTGGGTCATGTATTGCGAGTCGTGTCGGGCCTTATACCTTGGGCCTACAGGTCATGTACAGGTTCCCCTTCATCTCTTAAAAGGGGGATTATCTATAATAAAATAAAAAAGAAGGCCTTCGGGCCATTCGAAAGTAATACATGGCTGGAATGGCAAGTAAACTCGGTTCAGTGATGCACTTTGTCCAATATGATGGTATTGGTAGAAATACCTTGGCTACTATAGAAATTATATTATGTGCTTATATGTTATCCATAATTCCATGTTTTATGCCAATGATATTTTATCATGGTTAATGTTCCTTTATGATATATACCTTACGTACTGCCAAGATTTATTTCATGACTTAAGATTTTGATCTTTAAACTTTATGTTCATGTTTTTACATTCGTATGTTTATGGTTTGTTTTATGTTCTCCATTTTTATATTTAATGAGAATTTGAGCTCACCCTTTTTAAGTTTTCTTTTCCCCAGAATATAAAGAAATTTTTTAGGTAGGAAAAAAATGGGATAATCTTTATGGGAGATGTTGAAGATCTTTCACCAAGTTAGAAGATTATGTTCTATGTTTCCAAAGGCACTAAAATAATACGATATTTGAAAATCTGTTTGTGTAATGTATTAATTATTCCAAAAAAGCAATGTAATGTCCATGTATGTCAAGCTTGATTCTTTACAGTTGGTATCAGAGTAAAGTTTTAGTTAACCTTTGGAAACTAGGATGCGAAAACTTTAATGAGATCCCTAGAGATATTTCTAAGGTATGTTTAGGGATGTCCTTAAGGGTAATTATAACTATATATTACAGTCTTATAATTATGGTAACGATCATGAATAACCTATGATTAAACCTAATATTTTATAGATTGAAAGTACTCCCCCTTGATTATGTTGTTTTCCTAGTATGATTTTTGCCTCTCACACTATCCATTTTGGGTTTTAGAAAATGGATGGAAATAGGAAGATTCATGTTAATGGAGAATATGATGGATAATGGAATGGTATTCTTCATGAGAAACCAAGTGATATGGGAGTTGGAAGGGAAAACGTCATTATTATTCCAAATCAGAAATCTCATATTATGATCAATAATCTCAAATTTGGTGAGTTTCCTGACCCATCTAATAAGAGAAAGATGGAGTTTCATGGTGATAATAGAGGAAATAAAGTTTAATTTTCCTCATGTAAATCATGTGGGAATAGGAATCAAGGATAATGTTTCAATGAAACTGGAAGATGCTTTGGGTGTGGAAAATAAGGACACAAACCCAGTAATTTTAAAGGAAAAGGTTCAATTAACACAATGGACAAGGATAATGGTATTACTAAGACATAAATTATGTTTAAATGTTTTAAATGTGAAATGTATGTTCATTATGCAAATCGATGCCCAAAGGAAAAATCTCATGAAGAGAATTTTCATAGTGGCATGGTTAGTATTTATTTTGATGATGAAGAAGAGAATACAAATGATATATGAGATGAAAGAAGTGTTAAGGAATAAAATGATGATGCTCAGTCAATGGTTTAAGAAGATAGTGGAATGATTACATGATTATCAATAATAATGTTATATAAGTAATTTTATGGTATCATGGAATAAAGAAACATCTAAGGATTATTACACTATTGTTCGTCCTTAATTATTTTAAAGTATGTGTTGAATGAATCTGATAACCATTAAAATTTATTCAGATATTTTTGAAAAACGCATGATATGTGAATAATGATAGGATAAGGAGATAATGAGATGTTTGATAGTATTAATGACCTCATGAGTTATCTAAGGACAAAGTGATATCATGGTTTGAGTATATAGAATTTTTAGTATTTTTTGTGTGCGGAAAGAGTTAATTTTGAGAGAATATATGTTTTCACTAAGTTTCTATGGTAATTCATGTTATTATCATGTTTCAAGAGAATACATGATTAAGGTATTCACATGTTTGGAATGTGACAACCATGAACTGTCTAATGAGATATGGGAGATAAATGTTAAGTCGATTTAGTTCCTCTCTTTCTAAATTTTTATATTTTCAGTTTTTTGAAGGATTGTAATGTTATCCATTTATGGATAGTATAAGTTATTTTTCAATTGAAGTTTTTTAGATTAATGTATTATCTCACTAAATGTGGACTTATGCATATTTGACTAAATGTGATAACCTTTTGTTGAGACATATGGAATGACTTGTTATTATATCGCATGATCTACTAACATTTCAAGAATAAAAAATTCAACTTTATTTCTTTAAATAATAGATAAAGTTGAAATTGTTTAAGGAATGACCAATGGTGGGATTGTACTAAAATCAAGTAAGTATTTCATCATATCTTATTAAACTTTAGAGAAAGGATATTGAAAAGAAAAAAAATTATCTTAGTACCTTCTTATCTGATGAATCATATGGTCCCTTAAATCATCACAAATTTATGGATTTCTTGTTAACTTTCTCCAACCTTGTTCTCTATCACTATCCATCAGAAATTGATGGTTAGATTTCTCTTCCATATCCATGTTTTCACTTCCCACCTATGTTCTCCTATGTGGAAACCCGATTATGAGTTATGTTGGGTAACCATTAGGTTTAACTTTTCTTTTCAAAATGAAGTTTTAGTATTCCTTTTTATGATTTGGGTTTCCATGAAAGAAACATTCAAGTAGTAAACCTTTTATGAACCCAAAGAATTTTTAGGGAGAAATTCATTTTAAGGGGGTATAATGTAACACCCTGAGTTTTTATGGAACATTTTTTTGAATAAATTAAAATTTTCATTTATATCTTGTAATACACTAAGTCAAACATTCCATTTACACTAAACTGACTTGTCGTATGTTACAAGAAACACCGAGTTGGCGTACGATACACGCGGCACTGAGTGTAGATTTTGTTCAATGTATAAAAGAATTATGTTTGTATTATTTTATACATAACACCAAATGAATATTTTACTATACGCAACACTGACATGGATTGAATTACACACTTGAATGACCTTCCTCGATAGCTTGTGTTGTATGCAATACCGAGTTTCACTAAACAACGATATATTATTAAAATATTATTATTTAATGGGATATAAAATAGTATTTATGAATAGTATTAACCACATTTTAAATTTTATATAAAATTATAATTCATATTATGTATTTTATAGACATGATATAATAACTAATTCAATTTTTCGGATAAAAGAAGTATTTTTCAAAGAAATACAATTTTACTGCCTTTTGATGGAAAACCGTTTTTAAATCTAGTTTTGGAAAAAATTTATAATTTATATTTGATATAATATACTTATTATTTGGAATAGGGACATCAAAATTTACCATGGTTGAAATTTTGGTATTTCCTTGATGAAATTCATATTTTAATTAATAGTGAAAAATACTGCATTTTAATACAAAACTGCATTTTCCTCTAATTTATTTATATAGTTAGATTATTATTTTTAATTTGATTTAAAGTGTAATTGGATTATAGTTTTATCATTTAATCCAATGTTTTTCATTATATGTAATTTCACATTTAAATTGGACATAAACACAAGTCAACATTTTGATAGTTTTTACTTCTTAAAAACCCGCTTTCTGGTTTTGACAATGGGAATTAATTTTAAATTAATTAATGAAATTTCTGTCATTTTATTTTTTTAAAATTTATTCCATATTTGGAATCATTGGGTCCAAATTATGTTAATAGGTTGCTTTTATTTTATTTTATTATTTTGGATATTATGAATAGTAAGTATGGTAATTTTTATTTACCACAATTAAAGGTAAATCGGGTAAATTTGGGAAACAAACAATATGATAAAGATAATAAAGTTATCCTAAAATCTTAAAAAATCCTATTAGATGAATTAAATTTGAAAAATATCACCTAAGGGTCTGAATTGATTCATTTAATTGACTTTTTTCTATGAAAGTGATGTAATTATAATTAAAACAAAAGAAAGTGACGCATGTCACTCTTATATATCTTATACGTATAATAATTTTAATGTAGTTATAAACTTGATAAAACTTTGAACATAAATAGTTTCCATAAATATAATAAAATTATCTATATCATTTTAATTTATTTATAATTTTTAGATATTAAATTACTATCATTAAATATGGTACAATAGTGATATAGAAATTATTTTATTAATAGAAATATTAAATAAATGGTATTAAAAATATTATATGAAATAATTAATATTATCCATGAATTTTCTAGGTTACTATGACATTTTAGGAGTGTATTAAATATTTTGGTTTGAATTTATATTTTATTTGGATTTTATTTAAATCCAAATAAATGAATAGTGTCAAAATTGACATTATTGATATTTTATAAAAATAACATATTATTAAATTATTTAAAAATCAAAAAAAAAATTTAAAAATTAAAAAGTGAGAATTATATGTTCTAAAATGTCATAAGGTATCCAATTATGGAAAATTTAAAATACATAAGTAAATATTTATAACCTTTAAATATTTAAAATATTATTACCACAAATAAAATTAAACAGATTAAATAAGGATAAATCAAAATGATAAGGTTTAAAATAAAATCAAAACATATAAAAATTTTATTGGTTGAGATTATTTCGACCCATACTCATCTAAACCTCTTAATAAATTAGTTTGGAAGCATTATAAACCAAAAATCAATTTATAATAAATTAATATTTCAAGACTTTCCTAAAGTGCCCCTCCACCCTCTTATAAAAGGCCACCAACTCTACCCACTTACTCACACCTTTCAAGCCCTTTGGCTCATAAAACCTCGTCTAAAATAAGATCCCAACATCCCTACCTTCATTCTGGAGGCCACAATGTGGGCATAAATCCATCCTAGGTAAACCTTTTGTTCAAATCAAAAGGAGATACTCAAAAAATAGGTATTTGTTTTATCACCTCTTTCAAGATTCTTTTCTTCTTCTACTTCCTCTTATTAAGTTGTTTCCATAATAAAGTAATAACTCAAGTATATTATACATGATGAGATTTTATTATAATTATGGTAAAACCTTATACCTCCTTTTATCCATCCTATGAATAAAAATATCACCATGTGTGTGTATGTACGGCTTACCGTCTCCATGTTATGGTGTAATTGTTATTCAACAATACTTAATTTGGATGGGTATATTGATGAGTATAATGGATTTAAATAATTAATATAACATAATAATTATTTTTTAAAATTCATATAACTTACAATTCCATACTATTTAACCATCAATGGAATGATATCATCGCTCATGCGTACGTACGGCTTACCATCTCCACGACGCAATTTGATTCATTCTCCACATTAACCATTCAAGAATGATTATAAGTTATATATAATAAATAAGAATAAAATATATGACATAATAATGATACTGGATTTGTGTGTGTTTGTGTGTGTTTGTGTGTGTATGTTTCATTTACTTGCTTCCATTCAATGCAACAAGGAGGCAGAAACAGCATTCATGCGTACGTACGGCCTACCCTCTCCATGAATGGTGTATTCCATTTCATTTATCAATATATTATATATATTTATATACTGAATATATACGATATATAAATCATTTTTTACATTCTTTAATTAAGTACATCGTGATCTAAGTAATAATATAAAAAATAAAAGGTCAAAACACGTACGATAAATAAAATGATTATTACCCAAAATGTTGCTTTAACATGAAATTGATAAATGAACAAGTAATATAAATTCATAAGAGAATAATGTATGATCTCATAAATATTATTATGGTTTTATTAAAAGTTAATAATATGTTTAAACCCACTATATAGTAGTTTCAGACACATATAGAAGAAATCGGACCTAAGGTAAGGAACAATTTTGCAATCTCAATTTTATCTCAGATTGTTTATATGTAAGTATTTACTAGGGATATATTTATCATCCATGCCCATGTTTTCTAAAAATGTTTTCATAAATTTTTTATTATTATTATAAGTATTTTTAAAGTCATTTTTACCCATTTTTGACTTTTACTACATGGTATGGAAGAAATCTTTCTTTTGTTTACCATATAATGTACTTTTTGACTTTTTTAGAAAAAGTACAAGGAGAATGTTTATTTAACTTATATGTAATGAATGGATTTTTTATAGTTTCATGATGACTTATTTACTTGAATATTCCTCTGAACTATTTCAATTTTATTTTTAATTAAATTCTTTCCTTTTAAAATTGCATGGAATTTTGAGAAAAGAAAATGTTTTTAAAGAAGATATGCTATTTTCTTCAAGAATTAAGTTCAAGTATTTTATCAAAATTATTTTCTATCTAAGAGGATGCTCTTAAATAGGGTTATGTTTCTATACCTATTGTTACTATGGTTTTATTATGTTAATGATATAATGATATTTTATATGGATTATGTTATGATGGAATGATGTTTAAGAAACCCATTTTATTTCTTGGGTTATGCTATGATGAATGATTTATATATTTTTGGCACATGTAACAATGATTTCATTATAAAATCGGTGGGACCTATGTCTCCCTCAAATTCATTGGGTAAAGATTTATATCTCGTGAGATAGACGTGACTGGAATAGAAAGTAAATCCAGTTTAGTAACATAGGGCAGGAACAGAAAGTAAATTTTGTTCAGTAATACATGGATGAAACGATAAGTAACCCCGATTTAGTAATAGATTTGGTCCACTATGATGGTCTTGGAATCAATGACTTGGCTACTATGGAAATTATATTATGTGTTTATTTATTTTACACAATTCCATGTTCTATTCCAATGTTATTTTCTCATGTTTAATGTTCTTTTATGATCTATGCCTTACGTACTACCAAGATTTTTTTCATGACTCAATATTTTTATATTTAAACTTTATGTTCATGTTTTTACATTCTTATGTTTGTGGTTTGTTTTATGTTCTACATGTTTATTCTTAATGAGAATTTGATCTCACCCTTTTTATGTTTTCTTTTCCCTAGGATATAAATAAATGTTTTATTTAGGAAAAAAGGAGATGATCTTTATGGGAGATGTTGTAGATATATCACCAAGTTAGAAGATTATGTTCCATGTTTCTAAAGGAACTAAACTAATATGGTCTTTGGGAATCTGTTTGTGTCATGAATTAATTATTCCTAAAAATTAATGTAATTTTCATGTATATAAATCTAGGGTCTTTACAAACATACCCAAATTTGAGAGGTGGTAATGGAAAAATGAATGACATCAGTTCATGAGGCGATAGTCTATCATACATAAGAATGATGATTTCTTAACCCATTAGATGGAAGTGTAGATATTTTTAGGTCATGAAAATATTATAAAATCATCCAATTATATGAAATATATTTATTTTATTATATCATCATGTTTTAATAAAAAGTTAAGGATATGAGGAAGAAATAAATTAAAAATTACTCTTGAATAACATTACCTCTTATTCAGGTATCCTCCTTATGTTTTCACCAAAATCCATCATAGGTTGGATTTATTCCCAAAATAAGGATTATAGTATGAGATGAGTGAATTTGGAAAGTTATTTGGGAAGTTATTGGTAGAAATAAAAGGGTGTGAAGGTGTGAAGAAGAGAATAGAGGGGTGGCCATTTATAAGTGAGGTGAGTGGCACACTTGTAATGTTTTGAAAATATTCAATCATACCCACATTTTTATCATACCAAAAGCCTCCAGAATTTAAAATTATAAAAATTATAATAGAAAAGGTCTAAATATAGCCATATATTTGGTTTTTTACAAGTTTTTAGGTCATTTTTATACCTTATCTTCTTAGTTTAACCCCATGGTAAATCATTTTTTTACCTTAACCATGGTAATTAATTTTTACTTTATTCACTTTCATTTTGGTAAAAAATTAATTTGACCTTACTAGAAAATATAAATTATTAAAATTCCTAATATGGAATCCATTTTTTCAAATTCAATTCACATAAGTGGAATATTTTAATTTAAAATTAATCCTACAAATGTGATGTGAAAGCGGGTTATTAAAGTGAAAATGTTAAAAAGTTTATAAAGTTTTTATATCTAAATTCCATTTTAAAATAATTATAATAATATATATTTTATTAATTTATATATAGTTAAACTAATTTTACTTTAAAATAAATTAAAAATATAATTTATCATTATAAATAATTTAAATGAAAATTAAGCTTTCGATTAAAACTCAGTATTTTTCATTATCCATCAAAAAATGAAACTTTTTAGAAATATCCCAAAAATAACCATAAACTAATTTCAATATTATAATTTAAAAAATAAAGTTACTTTTATCAAATTATTTTTCTATTTTTGGTATAAATTAATTTTAAAATATGTGCACAAAGTGTGAATAGAGCGTCTTTTATAAAAAACAGTTTTTTAGAAAATAATTATTTTTATTATAAATGACTCTTATTGTATTACTAATTAGTGGATAAATAATAAAAATGTGTAAAATATATATTTTCATATTTTCAATAATCCTATTCATACCCTTTATTTCAACAGTTAAGCAATAGGTATTAAATAATAATAATAATAATATATTCTTGTTCAGTAAAACTCAGTCTTGCGGATAATGCAAACTATCGAAGAATATATTTGTTGCACATAATTAAAGCTAAACTCAGTGATGCATGTCACGTATGTTATCAAATATAATATTATTATTTTATAATTTTGTGGTGTTACATTCTCCCTACCTTAAATAAATTTCATCCTTTCAATTTAAACTTGATCTCAAAAATCAAATGTTTAACATTTGAAAATACCTTTATTAAAAACAAACATCATAAAATGGTTAATAAAACAGACTCTTAATAATATTTATAAGGACTTAAAATGGTAATATGGAATAAAAAATAACTAGGATTCAACATTGGAGATCATTTGTGTCAAATGAAGATATGGACATGGAGGAAAAGAATAAATAATTATAGAGAGTGATAGAGGTCATTAATCATAAGAAAGTAAGTGATCAATGGAAATTGAAGAGCCTAAAACCCATAAATATGTAATGATTTAAAGGGAAATTTGATTCATTAGTTATGAAGGTAATAAGATAACATTTTTTTCAATATCCTTTTCCTAAATTTAAGGAATACATTTATTGTCTAAGAATTTATAAAAATATACTTATTTGATATGTTTATATATCATAAGAACAATTTCATTCTTTATTTTTGCACCTATGAATTTCCAATTCATCCCTTAATCTAAGAAATGAATATCCAAAAATTAGTTTTTTATTCTTGAAGCACTAAAATTCACTTTTAACGGATCATAAGATCCATAAAAGAGTGAAAAGTATTTCCATTTGTCTCTAACTATTCTCCAAAACTAATAAGTTTAGTACAAGTTATCCAATATAATAATTTAATCTCAAAACCTCAAAAGTAACACCACCAGTTCATCATTGATATTTATTTTTCAAAATTTTTAATTAAAAAAATGACATATAAACCAGGACATCGTGTAGTCTAGTGGTAGGCATTAAACTCTTATCGTCCTTCGGTCATGGGTTCAAGCCAAGCAGCCTTTCCAGATGCGATGGGTTATCACATATAATATGTGTTATCATTTTTCTAAAACCATATTAATATAATTCATATAACATTCAAAAAAATACTATATAAAAATTTGAAATAAAATTAATCATTAAATAACTTGTTTACTATGGTTTCCAATACAATTGTTTTCCACATATTCTAATATAAGATCCCAAACTTTTCTGGATCTTTCTTGAGTTCATTTATAGATATTAATTTTCCTTGTTTTGATTGATTTTTTGTTGGGTTTTATCTTGGGTGTGTTTGGGTAAGAATTGGAAGTTTTTTAAGGAGTTTTGGGTAGCGCGCGGTTGGTGCATGATTTTCCCAAGCTGTGTGCCTGGTACTATCAAACTGTACAACCCTAGACAGATATAGATTACACAGTTGGTGCACAGTTTTTCAAACTGTGCACCCTCTTAAAAGTAATCACGCACCCCTCCCCCCAGAAGAGGCACACAGTTTAGGCACACGATTTAGAAAACTGTGTGACCCTGCCTAGGAAACTATGTGTGCAGTTTTTTATATTCCAAAAATCAATTTTAAAAAACCTAAACCCCCCCCCTCCCCACCCCGAAATTCACCCTAACTCAACCCAATTCAAACCTAAATGATTTCTCTCATTTTTTGAGGCTCCCAAAAAGCTTACAAGGCCTTCTGACCTTCATTCTTGATGATTTAAATCCTATATTGAAGATCTTCACCACTCCCAGTAAGAGATTCTCATCCTAGATAGTTTCATCCCATCTCTCATTTTTCTCTCATCCCTTGAAGGGTTTATTTCCTATGTTGTTATGGATCTAGATATAGGTTTTTTTATCTTTATTCCTTTTATCTTGGATCTAGGATTTGGATCTAGATCTCACTCTTCATCATGATCTTGATCATTTTGCTTTAATTGAGGATTTTTGTTGGTGAGATTTCATCATCAAAATTGAAGTTTGTGGTCTAAATTAAATTCCCATAGTCTTTATTCCAATTGCATGTATTCATTGATAGATTTAAATTAGCATGTTTATAAATTTAATCTTAAAATTAAATAAAATAATTGATTGATTAATATATGGAAACATGGAATTGGATTAATTAATTGGTGAATTGATTAATGGATTTTTTTGATTATAAATTTGTTGTAATTATATTAATTAATTGGTGAATTAATTAATAGATATTAGGATTTTGGAATTCAATTAATTAATTAGAAATTATGTTTTGTAATTGGTTAATTAATGTGATATGAATTAATTGAAAATTGGGGATTATGATATGGATGGGTTTGACTTCGTGGATTAATAAGATATATGGTTAAATAATAATAAAAAAATTAATAGTGAATTGTTATATTATTCCATGTGATTAAATTGAATAACCATGTTGTTGTGATAAATTATGATGGTGACTTGTTGTGAAATTTTGGAAAAGGGGTTAATATTGATTAACCATGATTGAAATGATATATGTGATATATGTGATATATGTGATATATGTGATATATGTTTGATTGATTTATATGTGAGTGTGGGACATGAAATGAGGTTCCAAATACCCATATGTGATAAATGAGTTTGAGATAGGGATAGAGGCTCCAAATACCCATGTGATGTTGAGATGTGGTACAGGAACTGAGCCTCCAAATACCCATATGAGATAGTGAGTATGGGATAGGGGCTGAGGCTCCAAATACCAATGTGACATTGAGGTGTGGGATAGGGACAGAGGCTCCAAATACCCACAGGCCATTAGACACAATGTCTTATGCCTATGAGCTAGAGTACGAGGAGGCGTGCCTGAGGTCATATAACCCACCGGCTTGTAGCACCAGTGTATGGAACCCAGTTGGGATGTTACAAAGTGGTATCAAAGTAGTTTTATTTTCATTTCTTTTGTATTACTATTTGAGAAAGGTAGATAGAATGATAGGATGATTCGGGACTTGGTTAATATCTCATTCATGGGAGTAGCTAACCCATGTATGAGGGTAAAATCCAAGTACCCATGGTGGGATTATTATTATTGATGTTGTTGTTATAGTTGGATGTTATTTCACCGAGAGTGATGCACTTGTTATGTGATGTGATTATTGTTTCTAATTTTTTCTAATATTTGACTCATGGAATGGTATGGAATAATATTTAAGTATGCATGAATCATTATAGGAACATGAGATTATTATAATTACATGCATCATTTTTAGGCAAGCACAGAAAATGAGTTTTTGGTAAGTTGTTGAAATTGAAATGTTTTCCTTTCTAGTGTAATTGAAAATAAAACGGTTCCTAATATGAAATTTAAAAATTTTAAATGATTAAAAATGTGAATAAATGGGTGTCTAATGAAAATGATATTGACCTTTGTTAATCATGACCTATTTGTAGGATGCTTAAGGGTTATGGTTGTGACTCAGTTTTGACCATGTGGTAGGGTTTGGGGGAATGAATTGTGATGTATTTTTTGAGACCCACTTGTTAAATGTGTTAATTTTGTATTATGTTTCCCAATATGTGTGTTTGGAATTGTATATATATTCCTCCATGATGACGCTTGTTGATAGGATGACCATAGGTTATGTATGGAAATGATTCAGTAGTCGTGGAACCTGAGGTACCAATAGTTCTAGGTGAAGGAGTTAGAGAAAAATTCTGTTAAAATTTTTCTCACTTCATGTATTTTTTGGAGAGAGACCCAGAGTGGGTTGTGAAGAGTATATCCAACCTGAAGCGGGAGTTTTAGTTACAACACCCTCTAACTTTCACCAAAGTGGGTGGACCTGAGGAAAATGAGTTCTGGATTGAGTCCATCCAAACTATACTTGGCCACTTGGAGACTCCTGCTAATAAAAGAGTTAATCTAGTAGATTATATGTTATGAGGGTCAGAAAAGCACTTATGGGATGTTTAGGTACAGGTAGGGAAGGCTGACAATTTGGTATGGAATGACTTTTTAGAGAAGTTCTATGAGTACTTTTTTTCAGAGATGCTGAGATATTAAAGAGAAGCTGAGTTCATGCGGTTGACTCTAGGGATTATGTTTTTTATGTAAAATTTGTGTCTCTTTACAGACCTACAGTGCTTCACTCTATCATAGGTAGGGAATGAGATAACTATGGCAAGGAAATTTTAGTATAGGATTAAATGTGAGATTAATTTTCAGGTTAACATCTTTTGGTTGAAGAAGTTTGTTAAGGTGGTAGATTAGGCTCTCATGGATGAGGGGAACCTAAAGAAGGATTCCAATGGAGGATAGGTGGTTTCTGCTATATGATCAGGTGGTATTTATTTCAAGGGTAGGAAGCATCATTTTTATAAATTTGGGAAGATATTAGGAAAGAAGAGTGGTGAGAGGGAAGGATTGGTTACTCAGGATCTTACATGAGTGCTTTGTACCAATGCAGTAGGCTAGGTCAATTTCATAGTCATTTTCCCTGACCACCAGTAGAGTGCTGATCTTATGGTATTATGGGACATCTACAGAGATTCTATAGGAACTCATGATAGGCATGTAGTGATGGATTAGCTAGGTGGAATCATAGTGTGGGAAGGAGATCTTCTACAATATATCAGGATAGATATTGGAGTTATATTAGTCATAGAGGTAGAAGAAGTGGATGTGGTGCTACTGGGAAAGAGCACCCATATCAGTAGAGTGGTGCATCTCAGGGGAAACATATTGCATCATAGGTAAGTAGGGTAGGATAGTTTTATGTGGTTCATCTTACACTTTTGGATAGTGAGTGTAGACCATCAATAGTTATAGGTACAATTATTGTAGCTTCTATGTTTTTTGGTAACTTATTTATTATAGGTGCTTATAATTCTTTCATATCTACAAAACTTGTGAATGTTTTGATTTTTACAGTGGATTTTTTGAGTGGGGTAATGATGATCGATAAACCATTGGGAGTACAATCGAGAGACATATGTTTGCGAAAGGTTTTTTCTATTGATTTTAAAAAGTATCATTTACTTTGGGATCTGTTCATACTTAATATGTTGGGATTTTACCTAATTATGGGTATGGACTAGTTGGTATAATACCAATTCCACATTGATTGTTACCATAGAAGAGTGAATTTTACATCCCCTGAGGGTGTTAAATATATTCACCATGAAGAATGGGATATCTAGGAAGGCTGTGAAGGGCCGTTTCATCAAAAGCTAGGGGAGCTCACCACTCAGGTTTTAGTCTGTTGCTAGATGATAGGGGTGTGAAAAAAAGATGTCTTTCTACCCATAGTGGACTGCTTTGAAGATGTGTTTCCTGAATACTTCTCAGGGCTTCCACATAAGAGAGATGTGGAATTTAAAATTGATCTCATGCATGGGGATGGTCCAATTTATATTCCATCATTCAGAATGGAACCTATAGAGCTTCAAGATATAAATAATTAGGCGAAATAGTTTATGGATAAGTGGTTTATCCGTCTGAGTATGTCGCCTTGGGGTTCACCAATTTTGTTTGCAAAGAAGGCTGAGGGGACTTTGCGCTTATGTGTTGACTACCATAAGTTGAACTGGATGACTGTGAAGAACCAGTATCCTATTCCATGTATCAATGACCTATTTGAACAATTTAGGGGATCTTGTGTTTTCTCCAAGATCAACTTGAGATTGGGGTATCATCAGTTGAGAGTTTGGCCTTCTAAAATACTTTAGACTACTTTCAAAAGAAGTTATATCCTTTATGAGTTTTTCATCATGTTTTTTGGGCTAAAAAATACACCATAAGTGTTTATGTACTTGATGAATAGAATATTTCACCCATACCTAGATCTTTTTTTGGTAGTGTTTTTGGATTAAATCTTGGTTTACTCTAAGTCTCATGAATATCATTCCAAATATCTTTATATTTTCCTAAGTACACTAAGAGAGCATTGGATATATATCAGGCTATCTAAGTGTCAATTTTGGATTGATCAGGTACACTCCATGGGTCACATCATCTCATAGGTAGGTGTGTTAGTGGACCCAGAGAAGGTTCAGGTAGTTTTTTCTTGGGAACAACCCAAGAATGTCTTTAAAATCCATAGTTTTCTGAGATTAGTAGGATATTATCATAGGTTCATTCAGGAATTTTCCCATTTAGCATCACCTATTTCCGGATTGACCAATAAGGGAATAAAGTTTGAATGGTCTAGAGCATGTGAGAATTATTTCCAGTATATAAATATGTGTTTTACTATGGCAGCGATCTTGATCATACCCAAGCCATGTGAGGAGTATATGATGTTTTGTGATGCTTCTAGAATTAGACTTGGAGCAGTGTTGATATAGGGAGATCAAGTTGTGGCGTATGGATCTTAGCAGTTGAGGCCACATGAATGGGACTACCCTATACACAACCTTGAGTTAGTTGTAGTGGAATATACTTTAATGTGTTGACAAAATTAACTGTTGGGAAAAAAATTACTTTGTATATTGTTCAAAATATCATAAAGTATATCTTTTCACAGAAATATTTGAATCTATAGTAGTAGAGGTGGTTTGAGTATATGTAGTCATTTTATTTTGACCTTTCATATACACCCGAGAAGGGAAACAATGTCGTTTATGCTTTAAGAAGGAAAACTTAGACTCTGGAAGTTCAGGAGTCTAGTGTTGAGTGGAAGATGGTGACTTTATTGGTTGAGATGCATGTTGTGGTTCATGAGATCCAGGAGAAGATGACTCTTGTATCAATTTCAGTAGAGTCTACACTTTTGATATGGATTAGAGACAGGAATTATGAGGATCCCGAGTGTTTTTCCATGAGGGAAATCCTTGAAGGTGAAAATTTACCTTTAAATTGGACCATATATGAGGATGAGATCATTTATGTCAAGAATCACATTGTTGTGACTACAACCATGTGGGAGGAACTGATGCATTAATTTCATGCCTTAAATTGGGTGGTGTGTCCATTTTTGACCAAAATATATTGTGACCTATGATGACAGTTTTGGTGGTCAAGCATGAAAAGGGAGATTTCAAGGTTTGTGACATGATGCTACATCTATAAATAAGTAAAGGTTAGGAATCAATGACCTGGTGGGTTAAAACGACTATTTCCCATTCTAGAATGGAAGTGGGATGACGTTACCATGGATTTTGTGGTGGGTATCCTGAGGATTCCTCATAACAATGACGTTATTTCGGTGATTGTGGACTGTTTCACAAAGGTAGTGAAGTTTTTTCATAGGGGAGAGCATATCAATGGAATATTTGAGAGATTTTTATGTTTGGGAGATATTCCATCTGTATGGGGTGTCATGGAGTATTTTTTCAGATCGTGAATTGTGTTTTACTTCACTCTTCTGGTATGTCTTACAAAATGTTCTTGGTACATAGGTTTTACTAAGTATTTAATTCCACTCACTGATAGATGGGCAGTCAGAATATACTATACAGGTTCTTGAGAACATGCTTCAAGTGTGTTTCATAGACTTTGGTGGGTATTGGGAGAAGAAATGATAATTGGTTGAGTTTTCATATAACAATAGCTGTTAGGAAACAATACTAATGGAACCATATTAGGTTCTTTATGTTAGGCCATGCATATCACCTCTATTTTGGATGGAGGCAGGTGAGTCAGAGATATTGGAACTGAGTATCATTCAATTGACATTGGAGTAGGTTTAGCTAATTCAGAATCATATAGTTATAGATCTGACTAGACACAAGTCATATTCTGATAGATGTCGATAACCCCTAGAGTTTACAGAGTGTGATAGTGTGTTCCTTAGGGTGTATCCTAGATTGGTTCACCATAGGATATGAAGGTCGAGAAATTTTTTGCCTAGGTTTTTTGGACTGCTTAAGGTTGTAGAGAGAATCTGGTTGGTGGTGTGCCTATTGGATATTCCGCATAGGTTTAGTGATATGAATGATTTTTTTTTCAGGTTTCATAGCTTCGGTGGTATCACCCCGGCCCTTCTCTTGTGATCAATGTGGATGATGTTGAACTTGATACTAATGCATCTTTTAAGGATCATCTGATATGCGTGTCAGATCACAATGAGAATGTGTTGTAGGGAAATACCATGTCGATAGTTCATGTATTGTGGAAACATTTCTATGTGTAGGAGGAAACATGGGAGAGAGAAGTATCTATGTGGTCTTAGTGTCCTGATTTTTTTACCATGGAATATTATAGATTCTTTGGATTATAGCTTGAGGATGATCTTTTATAAGGTGGGGAGAAGATCCTAAACTTTTATAGAGCTTTCTTGATTTCTTTTATAGGTACTCATTTTCATTTATTTGATTAATTTTTGGTTGGGTTTTATCTTGGGTGCATTTGGGTGAAAATTGGAAGTTTTGGGAGGATTTTTAGGTAGTGCATGGTTGGTGCACGGTTTTCCCAAACCGTGCACTACACCCTAGAAAATTGTGTAACCCCATACAGAGAGGGAATACATGGCTGGCACATAGTTTTTAAAATCGTTCCCCCTCTTAAGAGTAACCATGAACCCACCAACCCACCCCACCCCCTAATGAGGTGCATGGTTTAGGTGCATGGTTTGGAGAATCATGCGCCCCTACCCAAAAAACAATGCGTGTAGTTTTTAAAATTCTAAAAATTGGTTTTACAAATCCTAAAACCCTATACATCACCCTAACTCAACCTAATTAAACCCTAAATGATTTATATCATTTTTTGGAGGCTCCTGTAAGGATTATAAGGCCTTAATACCTCCTTTCTTGATGATTTGAATCCTAGATTGAAGATTTTCACCTCTCTCAGTAAGAGATTCTCATCATGTATAGCCTCCCCCCGCTATTACTTTTTCTCCTATCCCTTGAAGGGATGTTTTCCTATTTTGTTATGGATCTAGATCTAGGTTTTTTATCTTTATTGTTTTGATCTTGGATCTAGGTTTCATATCTAGATCTCTTTCTTCATCATGATCTTGATCATTTCACTTCAATTGGTGATTTCTGTTGGTGAGCATTTGTCATACAACTTGAGGTAGGTGGTCTAAATTAAATTCTTATAGTATTTATTCTAATTTCATGTATGTGTTTTTATATTTCAATTTCCACATTTGGAAATTGAATCTTGAATTAAATAAATTAATTGATTAATTAATTTATAGAAACATGTAATTGGAGTAATTAATTAGTGAATTAATTAATGGATTATTATGATTATGCAATTGGTGGAATTAGATTAATTAATTGGTGAATTAATTAATGGAATGTGTGGTTATTGAATCAATTTTATATACGTATTGTGAAATTGGATTAATTAATTGGTGAATTAATTAATGGATATTGGTATTTTGGAATTGGATTAATTAATTATTGAGTTAATTAATGGGGAATTTTGGTTGTGTAATTAGTCAATTAATGTGATATGAATTAATTGAAAATTTTGGATTATGAGATGGACAGATTAACCGTAGTGGTTTAATGAGATATATGGTTAAATAATTCAAAATGTATTAATAGTGAATTTTCATATTATTCTATGTGATTAAATTGAAGAACCATGTTGTTGTGATAAATTGTGATGGTGCCTTGATATGAAATGTTGAAAAAGATATTAATGTTGATTAATCTTGATTGAAGTGATATATATGACATATTTGATACATGTGATATGTGTGTTATTGATTGATATATGAGTTTGGAACATGAAAAGAGGTTCTATATACCCATATGCAATAAATGAGTTTGGGATAGGGATTGAGGATCCAAATACCCATGTGATGTTGAGGTGTGGGGTAGGGACTTAGGCACTAAATACCCATATGTGATAGAAAGTATAGAAAATTGACTGAGGCTCCAAATACCCATGTGACATTGATGTGTGGGGTAGGGATAGAATCTCCAAAATACCCACAAGGTGTTAGACACGACATTCTACGCCCATGAGTTGGCATTGGACAATGGTTCAAATTTTACTGTATATTGTTTTAGACATCGTTGGTGGTGACCTACTGAGTTTTGATCACATCCTACTCAGTCTAACTGAATGGTACTTGAATAGACTTTATGATTACAATATAGGATAAGGGAAAGAGTCCAATATTAGATGTATGAGTTGGGATGAAGCATGGATGAGGGAATAGGACATGATTTAAGACCCTCTTGGGAGTTTTTAGTGTCTATTTATTTTTAGTTTTTTATATTTACACTTAAAATGTATTTTCCATGAAATATATATTGTTTAGTTTTGAATATTTTATTTTCGGTTTTGGTCATCATGTGATATTGATTTGCTTTGGTGATTGGATATATCATTTTTTTGTTGCTTATTTATTTTCCATCATTGTGCTACTTTGATATAGAGGGTATAGTCTCCCAATGATCGATATTAGACCCTTGCTACTAGTCAGTAGCCTCTATAATATGGGGAGGCATGCATGAGGTCATGTATGTGTGACAGCTGGGTTGGGATGTTACATTTAATAATATTATTTCACTATTATTACAATTTAATTAATGATTGTATTATCTATAAAGGATATAAAAACCTTTAAACTTATCTTTATAAAATGTAAATTCATTGTTCCTAAAATTAATTTACCATTAAAATATATACTTTCCATAATTTCTCCAAAAATATCCTTAATCTTAGTTGAATCCCATAACATAAAACCCAAAAATAGGCGTTTAAAACTTTGAACTTATGATCAATATTAAACTCATTAACTCATGATGGTATCCATAAATATTAATTTAATTAATTCATATATACTCCTAAAATTTAACACAACACTTATTTGTTTCATGATGATTTTAAGAAAAATACCGTTATAAAATATACTTCCACAATTTAATTCATGAATCCCAATACATAAATACTTCTTTCATTTTATTTCAATACAGGTCCTTATTTGGTCAAGGGTTTAACTTTTACAAGAGTTCATTTAATTAGATAATGCCCAGGTTATCCACATTTAATATAATGACCTATAAATGGATCCCTATGATGAAATTTATTTCTTTCCATCATACTCTTCATTTCTCCTTGGAAATTATTTTCTTTATTCCCTTCTTTTCCACATAAAAATAATTTTCCCATTTATTTGAGACTCTTACTTTTCAATATAAGACACATTAGTTTTATCCTAGTAATTTATTTTCATTATCTATTCAAATCCTTTATAATGTATTGTAAATAAATTGACAATTATCCTAAGCATATCCCCTGGGATTGTCAAACTAGGTGTGTAGTAAGGCTCATTTTCATGAACTAAGTGACAATCAGGTCAATACCAATGTGACCTTTTCAGAGTAATTACCCCTAGGTACCTCTGTGCTAGAACCATTTCCACTTGTAGTGTCCAGATAGGGATGTATTGCTAGGAAAACCCACATAATATCTTCCTTACCAAAACTTTAGGATGTTATTCTATACTTATCTACAAAGTCTATCATAGGATTATGCTCCCTGGTCTATATTTTTCTAAATCTATTTCACGATATGTTTACTAAACTTCATCTAATATAAACTGTAGAGATTCTAACCCCAGTAGTCCAGAGCCGATGTCTGCCTTATTAAATTGGAATAAGATATAAGGAATTGCATCCCGAAGGACCGAATAGTTTAGTAGTCTTGGTAAACTAGATAAATACTTGAGTCTTGAATCACATTTAAAAGCAAAAATTACAACATGATTTTTTATAGAATATCATTATTCCCTCTAGAATATCCTTACATATCATTAATCATACACTTCCTAGATTCCTGGGAAATGAAACATAATAATGGTGAGTTCAAATTCTTAATAAGGGTTGAGTACAGTGGAATCTATTAGGAATTAATAATCATAATATACCTAGAATGGTAAATATCTAAACACACGTGCCATTTTATCAATAAGCTGAGAATGAAATGCATCTAGAGATAATATCATGGTGAAAATCTCATGGATAATAAGATAAGTCATAATCAATATAGTAAGGTAAATAACTAAAAACAAATTCCATTTAATCATTAAACTGAGAATAAAATGTATCATGAGATAATATCATTGGAAAAATATCATGGATAGTAGTAAATAAATTCTTAATGAATGAAATATTAAATTATTGGAAATCATGTATAAGGAATATGATACCTCTACCATCAATACCTTCCACAATATGGTTTAAACTATGGGTAAAAACCAGTTTAATGCTATCTTACTAATTATTCCCATGAGACCTAACATTTCATTGAGGGGATATATAATATTGGGGGCCACCCATCATTGTAGGTCTAAATAATTCCTTATATATTTAATAATCAGTTTAATTCCTAAATCAATATGCATTAACATCAAATATTCATATTGAGTAAAGGATGCATATTTATCAATATTTTCCCATTCAATCAAATAACTTTCAATGTAAAACATTTTATATAGAAATGAGATACATTTTAAGAAATAAGTATATCCATGATGAATAATTTTAATATTTAGGGGAACTTTAATTTATAATGATCATAGGAAGTGAATATTTCAAGGGGAAGTTAATGACTACAAAAATGAGAGAAGGAAGTGAATTTCCATACTATCCTTGGTGAAAATAATCATAAACTATCTATATAAAGAATAAGGATGGTATCAATTAAATATATACCCATTGGAGTAATAATAAATGGTTGTTCTCATTTATGAATATAAATACTATAAAAATATCTTTAAAATCATTCATAACTAAAATATCCTTTTCATTTTGAAAATAACTTTTTAAAACATAAACCATTTTGAAAATCCATTTCTTTGAAAATAAATTTTAAAAACTATTAATTTACAGAAAATTAGGAAAAAAATATTTAAAAATAACCTTTTAAACTTGAAAAGTAATCTTCAATGAAATTATGGTAGGTAATTTTATACATGTCATGCATAGTAAATAGAATATTCCTTTTACATTGTAAAAAGGTTAGAAAAGTTCCTTGTTTGGAAAATTAAAAGAATATTCCTTTAGAACCATTTTTTAAAAAGTAAAACATGGGAAAAATTACTTTAATAAATCCTTTTTATAAGGTTAAAAACATTTTTAAAAATTGTTTTATAGAACATTATTTTTAAAGAAAATAGATTTCTGACTAAAGAGATAATTGAAGTTGGATTTTCTTAAAAAAAATTCTCAATTATTTTAAGTACCAAAGAGTGTTAAAATGATAATATTGCTTGAAAATATCATGAATAAAAATATTATTAGAAAAATAAATGTGTTTATTATATAATTATCAAATAATTTCCTTTAAATTCAAGAATAGACAATCTTGGTCGGAATGAGATTGTGAAATAAACCATTATAGTGATCATAATGTTGAAGTGAGAATTAACTAATGAATAAATTATGTGTATAGACTATAAATCCAAATAAAATAAGTGTAAATAAAACATAATATAATAAAAATTAATTACACACATAATCTTATAATATCAAATACAATTAATAATTAATATAACCCAATGAAAATAAATTGAGTTATGGAATTATTTTCCACTTGGTAACTTTTATTTCAAATCCCCATAGATAAAGTAATTACAATTTAAACTTAAAATACCATGAATAATTAATTATTCATTATATTACATGTTATATGGGCAGTATATACACCACATAAAATAATTTAGGTGCACAACATTACAATATGCCTCAATGATATGAAATTGAGATGAAATCCCTTATCTCACACTTCCTTTTAGTTTAAAATGATTTAACCTCATGTATAGTGGTTTTAAACATGTTATTAATTTATACTTGAACCATATTAATATTTATAATATCATATATTATACTTTTATAACATCTTATCACCCTTCTATTAATAATCTTTCATTATTTTCATTGTTTCGGGTGTTAATTGCCTTGTTTTCTCATTTGTGTTTTTTCATAAAAGATTTAGTTATTACACATATTATATAGTTTTATCATATCATGAATAATAATAATGATGAAATAATTATCATATTTTTATATTAATTATACTTTTAAAATCAATCCTTAAAGATGGTTATAAAAAATAAAGTATGTTGCGATCATGGAGACAGTAGGTCATACATACACATGAGTAACGTTTCCATTTTTTAATGATCACTATGGAAAAGAGTTAAGTAATATTTTATATTTCTATAATGACCATAATATCATATATACCATATTATTTTGTTAAATATACTTATATATATATCATTCATGTGTTGTGGTGATGAAAACAGAGTCATATCGTTTCGTGAAGGCGGTAGTTCACATGTGCATGAACGACATTATCATCTTTCATTGAGTGAAAAAGTATGGAATAACATGATATATATTATCTTTCAAGAATGATAAATATGTAATTAATATCATAATTATTTTATTTATATCACATATATTCATTAAATTTATCCTTATTATCTTCCATGCAAATCATTAGTGAAAGACGAAACACATCGCTTCACAAGGCGATAGTTTGTCATACACACAAGTGACATTATCGTATCCCCTAAGAAATAGAAATTAAAAATATATATATGATATAATAACTATGTAGGTATAATTATATTTTAAAAATCATATATATACTTTTTATCCATCATCATACCAAACCATGAGAGGTGGTAATAAAAAATGAAAGACATCGGTTCAAGATGTGGTAGTCCTCCGTACACACAAATAATGATTTTGTAACCCATTTTATGGAATTAGAGATTGTTGTAGGTAATAAATTTGTTATAAAAGAATCCAATTATATGTAATATACTAAATTTATTATATAATTAGGTTTTAATAATAATTTAATGAGGTGGAGTAAGAAATAAAATAAAAACAATCATTGAAGAGTGTTACCTCTTATTCAGGTATCCTCCTTAGGTTTTCATCAAAAGCCTTCATAGGTTGGATTTATACTCAAAATAAGGCCTCTAGGATGATAGGAGGGATGTTGTAAAGTTATTTTTGAAGTTATTTTCTGAAATAAAATTGTGTTAATGTGTGAAGAAGAGATGATAGGGGGTGTCCTTTTATAAGTGAGGTGGGTGGAACACTTGTAATATTTTGAAAAGATTCAATCATACCCATATTTTTATCATTAAAAAAGCCTTGATAATGGGCAATTATAAAACCTAGAAGATATATGGTCAAAATATTTCTAGAAAATGGGTATTGGACAAGTTTTTATGTCATTTTTAACCTTTATCATCCAAGTTTAATGTCACGACCTGTCCCCTGGGGCCCGTGTCGTGACTAGCCCAAGCCCACCTTCTATAGGTTAGGGGATAACGACTTGCACCGGAAATACATATCCCTAAAACCAGGAAGGCATTTCCCTTTTAACCTAAAAACTCACATAATCCAATCACACAACAAGATACAAGCACAAAGTAAACTATATAGTAAATAGGGTGAGTACAATAAGTAAAGGGGGCCAGAATACAAGCCCACCTGGAAAATACAAGTAAAACTAAAAATAGCTCCTGTGAACACCCACCAAGGATCCTACCTGAAGGGTAGGTATATCTCTCAAATATTCATCTCTGCAGTTCATCTTGTCTAATGGTCCACCTCCGAGCAGCCTCCAGTCCTAGCACCCTCAACTACGACCAATGTTGTCTGTCGTCTGCACAAGACACCGCAAGGTGCGGGTGTATCCCATGAAGGGGTGAGTATAAAAATACTCAGAAGGGACCCCAATACCCCTGAAGGTTTCTCATAATCCACATAGGATAATCCATAAATAAAGACCACAATTACAAATAGCAAAGCAACAATTAACCCTACTTAGGTATATGCACATACATATACCTAAGTTATCAAGTAACCCAACTCATTCAAAAGGAACACATATCCCAACTCTTTAGAAAAAATCACAACTATTCCACAAAGGAAATAATACCATATTGGTAGCATCACACATAACAATATCACCAAGATAAATACCCAGCTCACACCAGGTATAACTTAAGTACAGAAGTATAGATGATTAGCTGTATTACTAGATCATATTGCTTCATCAAGAAGCTCTATTGTTGACCCACACAGGATCAAAGATGACCCACACAGAATCTGAAGATGACCCACATAGGATTTCAAGAAGACCCACATAGGATCTGTATATTCTGACCCATGTAGGATCCTAATATGACCCACACAGGATCTAAAGATGACCAACATAGGATCTGAAGATGCTTCAAGTACAGCCAGCCATAGGGTCCCCACACTAAGCACACTTGATTCCAGGAGGATCCACTCCTCAAGCCATTGTTCAATACTTAAACTGCCATGAATTCCCATGAAAAAGTATCATGAAGTTCTATTGCGTCATAAGGGACCCAACGCGGCTGACGGCATGTCAATCGGACGCCCGATCTGTAAGTTATTAGTGTTTCCATTCCGAGGACCCAGTTGAATTCGGGTTCGATCCGACATGGTTATACTCCAAATTTATCCAAAAATAAAGTGGAGTATACCAAAAGGACCATCTCGATCCAAGGATTCTGGTACCATATACGGTTTGTCAAATGGACGCTTGGTTCTCAAGATATGTCCAAAAAGGCATATCTAGGTTCAGATGGGCCTGGGTCCGGTCCGACCTAGTTCGGGTCCGGCCCAGATGGCCTGGACCACGGTGGGCCGGGCCCACTGGGTTGCGGTCCATCCTGGCCCACAAAGGGAGCGGCCCACTCGGTGCGGCCCACAGGTCCTTGGTCGCTCGACTGGGTGTGGTCCACCGTGGCGGGGCCTGCCCTAGCCACAACCCAAGGGAGGCGCCCCCCGAGATTCCCAAATAGTCCAGTTGGACCATTCAACTTTGGCCAACCCGGCGGCCCCACGTGGTTCCGGCATTGATCGTTTCTACCTCCGTGACTGGCCAGGTGTCGGCCGCCCTCGAGACGCACCGTCGCGGCTTAGCAGATGCGGCCTCCAACTCCGACAGTACAGACACATGTCGCCCCGGCTTCCACGTGGTCGGTCGATGTGCCAGCTACCACCCTCCTCTGCCGCATTCGATGGGCTATGGCCTCCTCTGGTGGTGCGGTTTTGCCACCTCCACCGTTGTGACCGGTCGGGGTGCCGGCCGCCACCTTGTACCCTGCTGGCGCCAGTCGTCGGCACCGGTCGCCGGTGTCGTCGCGCCGGCAAGCTTCTACGGGTCACCGGGTTAGATCTGGTGGCCCGTTCTTCATTAGAAAAGCATCAATGTTCATCTCGGAACATCATAGTCACATCAAGTCTATAAAGGTCGTGTTCTGCACAACCTGAAGTTTCGCCCGTGAAGAACTTGTCAAACAATGAAGTAGCAGAGGGATCAGGCCATGTTCGTTTAGATCGCACCCTCCACGTTAGACCGATAGCATGAAGCTCAAGAAGATTGAATCAACATAAATTAATGAATAATAGTCACGAACAAACCCTACCTCAAAATCTTGGAGAGTTCTTACGGTTGAAGATGATGGATCGGTGTTCGTCGTTCCGCAACAAGTAACAATGGTTGCTCAAACATCGATCCTTCGTTCTTTTCTTAGTGGATTTTTTCTTCCAAGGTTTCTCTAAAGTCCTCTCCTCCAAATTCAATTCTTTTCTAGTGAATGACCAAGAGGAAGTAGAGAGGCCTTACTCATTAATTCAAGTTAATGGATTCTTTAACTTTCCATTAATGAGACTTCATTAAATGGTGGGTTTCATTGTAACACACTTTGTGTAACCGGGCATTTAATGCCCAGCATTAAATGCCCGACCACCCTCATGTGGTTCCCACCTCCAATGAATTAAAAAGGATGGAAGGAGTTTAAATAAAATAAAACATTTTTTTATTTTAATCCTCCATGAACACCCACAAAACCAGATCTTCCCCTCAACCTACTGTTGTTGAAGTGAAGGATCCTTAAAGCGAATCCTGGTGCTACGAGTTCAACGATGCCCTTATATTTTTAATCTGAGCACTGGTTCAAAAGTTATAAAATGACACTCGCGCATTTACTAAATATACCTTAAAAAAAGTTCATAAATTTTTTCCAGCCACTCCGGGCCTCAGAATCACGTGCCGTTAATTTTCACAGACTCGTAATATTTCCATATTATTAAAATAATTACATGGAAAATTTCAGGTCTTTACATTCTCTCCACCTTAGGGCTTTGCATCCCCGAAATCCACAAGACAAAATAGAGGAAAAAGTGGGGGTAATGAGCACGAATTTGAGCCTCCTCCTCCCATGTTCTCTCCTAGAGGTTCCCATGCTTCCAACATAAGCGCACCAGAGGTATTGATTGCCCATGAAGGACTCTCCCCTGTCGATCTTCAATCTCCACTGGAACCTCCGAAAATGTTACCCCATCCTCGGTGTCCAGCACACCCTATTCAATGATGTTCAAATGATCATGCACATACCTTCTCAGCTGGGATGCATGGAAAACATCATGCACCCTGTGCAACTGAGGGGGAAGGGCTAGGCAGTATTCCACCTTGACAACTCTGTGGAGGACCTAAAAGGGTCCTATGAACCTTGGAGATAACTTTATTCCCCAACCAAATCTCTGCAAACCTCATCGAGGAGAGACCTTTAGAAATACATGGTCACTATCCTCGAACTCTAGAGGTCTCTATCTCCTATCAGCATAAGACTTCTGCCTACTCTATGAAGTCTTCATCCACTTATGAATGATTTGCACCTTCTCTGTGGTATCCCATACCATCTCTAGTCCCATGAGTGCTGACTCCCCTAGGTCAGTCCAGCATAGAGGTGATCTGCAAGGTCGACCGTACAGTGCCTCAAATGGTTCCATACTGATGGTGGAGTGATAGATATTGTTTTATGAGAACTCCACCAAGGGAAAGTGATCCTCCCAGCTACGGCCAAAATCAAGGACGCAAGCATGAAACATGTCCTCAAGGGTCTGAATGGTACGCTCTGTCTGACCATCAGTCTGAGGATGAAAGGCGGTTCTCAATCGAAGCTGAGTCTATAACACCTCCTATAACCCCTTCCATAGCCGGGAAATAAAATGTGCATCATGATCGGAGACAATCATCGAGGGCACTCCGTGAAGCCATACAATCTCTTGTCTGTAGAGGTGTCCCAATCTCTCTACTAATCCCTACTCTCTGATAGGTAGAAAGTGGGACAACATGGTGAGTCGGTCAACGATCACCCAGATGGAATCATGTCCCTTGGATGTGCATGGAAGTCCTATTACAAAGTCTTTGGAAATTCCATCCCACTTCCACTTTGGCACCTCTAGTGACTGAACTAAGCCTGCTAGAACCTGATGCTCTGCCTTCACTTGCTGACAAGTGAGGCACCATGAGACAAAATTTTCCACTACTTTCTTCATTCCCGACCACCAATGCTGACATCGGAGGTCCAGGTACATCTTCACCACTCCTAGATGTACCCCTATAGGGGATTCATAGAACTCCCTCAACACTTCCTCCCATAGCGCCATCGGTACCATAGTACATCCACTGAAGAGGATGACGTGCTATCCACCTTCAGAAAATCCATCAGGTGCCTGTCCTATGGGTATTTGATCACGTCGAGCCTCACAGTCAGTGTCCCCAAGTTGTGCCTCTCTGACTCACTGAATGAGTGGGGGAGTGACTGTCAGAGACTAAAGACAAGCTGCTCCATCTCGATCCACATAGAATATCTTCAAAATGGCTAGCTGCTCCATCTCCTCACTTAGTAATTGTATACCAGATCTCCTATAGAGTGTATCTGCCACTAAGTTCCTCATCCTAGGATTATAGACTATCTTGAAGTCATAGTCTTGTATTAACTCAATCCAATGCCACTGTCTCAGGTTCAGGTCCTTCTGAGAGAAGATATACCTGAGACTCTTGTGATCAGAGTAAACTAAAAAACATTTTCCCATCAAGTAATGTTTCCACATCATCAAGGCGCAGAACACTACTGCTAACTCCATGTCATGGGTAGTTCAATTCTTCTCATGTTGTATCAGCTGTCGAGAACCATATGTGATCATTTCTTGATCCTGCATCAGGACACATCCAAGCCCGGTCCCTGATGCATCGCAGTAGACTATATACCCAACGCCCTCCTCTGGTATCCTCAAGATGGGGGCACTCGTCAGTCTCTACCTTAGCTACTGGAAACTCCACTGGAATCTCTCCGACCACACGAAGGGTTTCCCCTTCTTCATCAATGCTGATAAGGGTGACGTAACTCTGGAAAAGGTAGGCCCAAACCTCCAGTAGTAATCAGCCAGACCTAGGAAACTCCGTACCTCCGGCACACTCCTGGGTGGATCCCAAGAAAGTACAGCCTCAATATTCACTAGATCTACTGCAACTCCAGCCTTCAAGATGATGTTTCCTAGGAATTGAACCTCTTATATCTAGTACTAGCACTTCAAGAGATTACCATAAAGTTGGTGATCTCATAGTGTGTCTATAACTATCTGCAGATTATAGGCATGGTCCTCCTCCGTAGCTGAGTATACCAGGATGTCGTCGATGAAGACTAACACAAAGAAATTGAAGTATGGATGGAAGATTCTGTTCCTGAGTCCTATGAAAATTGTTGGGGAGTTGGTCACGCCGAATGGAATAACCAAGAACACATAGCGGCCATACTGACATCTGAAGTCCATCTTCTGCACATCCTCATCTCGTACCCTGAGCTGGTGATAGCCTGATATGAGGTCTATCTTCGAAAACCATTGTTCACCCTTTAGCTGAACAAAAAGATCGTCAATCCTTGGTAGTGGGTACTTGTTCTTCATGATCACCTAGTTCAAGCATCTATAGTCCACGCAGATTCTCAAACTCTCATCTGCCTTCTTGGTGAACAAAATCGGGGCTACCCAAGAAGAAACACTAGGCCTAATGAACCCCTTCCTTTGAAATTCCTCCAGCTGTACTCGCAGCTCTCGAAGCTCAGCAGGAGCCATCCAATATGCTGGTGTAGATATCAGTGTCTTCCCAGGGTATAGGTCAAAATAAAAGTCTACCTCTCTATGTGGAGGTGGTCATGGAACATCATTAGGAAAGACATCGGCATACTGGTCCACCACTATAGGATAGCTCGGACTCTCAACATCAATTGCTCTAAGGGTAAGGTTATCCAACTGATGTGTGATCAGTTTCACCCTCCTCTAGGTAAGTCCATCCTGTGTTGAAAAGGTTCCCTTCTCACCGGTGAAGGAAAACTTAGTCCCATCCTCACAGACACACCGTACTTTGCACCAGATATAGTCGATCTGAGCATGGACTGTAGATAACCAATTCATACCCAAGATGACGTCGTAAGGCCTTGAAGTTGCTACTAAAAGATCCCAACTGAAGCTCTAACCTCCTAGAGTAAGCTCACACTACCGGCACCAGTGTGTAATCATCGAATCATCTCTCTTAGGAGTCTCTAGCCATAAGGATTGAGCCAACGGCTCCACCGGAATCTCCGAGCTCCGAACAAGGGTCGTGGAAATAAAAGTGTGAGTGTCATCTATGTTTATAAGTACTGCAGCTAAGGTGGAGTAGACATTGATCGTACCTCGAACCAT
Source organism: Viscum album (assembly GCA_963277665.1). Taxonomy (NCBI): domain Eukaryota; kingdom Viridiplantae; phylum Streptophyta; class Magnoliopsida; order Santalales; family Viscaceae; genus Viscum; species Viscum album. The sequence continues at coordinate 2,107,851,709 of OY728132.1, forward strand.
CTATAGAGCATCGTAGTCGTAGGCCCCAGCTTCCTGGAGTGGAACCTGTCCATGTCCACCTTCTCTATATGGCTGGGGTGGACCACCTAGAGGTGGCGGCGGTAGAACCTCGAATCGCAGCCCACTGCCTGCTGCACGGCTAGCTCATCTGCCACGTCCGCCTGCTGCCTGCAGACATCTTCGATCGAATCTTCCTCTATACCCTAGCGGTCCTTCGATTATCTGCTGGTTGTCCGTATGGCAAGTTGGGTAGTCGTGAGGCATGTGACCCTGCCTGCCGCATGAGTAACACTGCCTGCTCCTTGCCTATCCTGCTCTGTCTTGAGAGCCCCGCACAACCGACCTTGTATCTTGCGGTCGTCCACCTATAGGTCTGGTCTTCTTGGACCTATGCATCATCTGTCTACTTCCAACTGCAGATGAATCTAGTACGTGACGTCTGGTGGTGGGTCTCACTGCCGGTGACTGCTCAGCAAGGAAGCTCTCCACCAATAGTTCTCTCTCTAACACCCCAGCCTGTGTCAGGATGATGAGAGATACCATTGAAGCTCTAATATCCCATCTGAGCCCCTGCTCAAAGGTTTGGTCCTTGAACAAAGGGTCCCACACCATGTCAATGGAGTAGCGCGAGAGGTCAGTGAACCTCCCTAAATACTGAGCCACGGTCATGTTGCCCTGCTGCAAGTGGAGAAGCTCATGTATACGCACTGAGCGTATGGTCATTGGGATGAACTTTTCCCTAAAAAGGCTCTCCAAGTTCCCCCAGATGAGAGTCACCTCATCGTGAACCTAAAGCATCAAGCCCCACCATCTAACCGCTACTACCTAAAGAAGATTGGCTACATGGATGACCATAAGATCAGCTGGTGTCCCTACTAGTTGGAAAACTCTGACCACGGCCTCCAGCCAGTCCTCAACCGCCTGTGGATCTATCTCAACCCGGAACCATGGTGGCCTCTGGCGTAGGAACTTGTGCAATGCGCTCAATAGGTGTTCACCCTCTACTGTTGGGGCTGGTGGCATCGGCTGCCCAATAGGTAGTGGTACTGTTGGTACACCACCCGATGGTACAACTACCAAAAGGGGGCCCTACACTGAAGCCTCGTCACTCGGTGGGCTGTCATCGCATACTCTACCTGGAACTCTGAATGGATGTCTATGTGGAGGCATACTCAAAAGAAACAGGTGCAACACGGTCAATAAGATATACCTGGTGAGCTGACTCAAATAGACCATAAAGAAAACTTTTCAAAAACACACATGTGAACAGTGTTTTCATGCACTGAGTCAAAAATCAGATGTCAAGGTCCTGGTGTATGGATACGCTGGTCACCGCACCAACACTGGATTCCCCAAATTGAAAACCACACTCATTACACTTAACACTATTTCCGAATTAAAAGATCATATTCCAAGTTATCCGATAAAACCGACTCCTCTAATACTAATTTGTCACAACCCGTCCCCCGGGGCCCATGCCGTGACTACCCCAAGCCCGCCTTCCATAGGCCAGGGGCTAGCAACTAGCACCGGAAAGGCATATCCCTAAAATCAGGAAGGAATTTACCTTTTAACCTACAAACTCACACAATCCACGCACACAGCAACATACAAGAACAAAGTAAAGTATATAGTAAATAGGGTGAGTATAGTAAGTAAAGGGGGCTGGAAAACATGCCCAAATAGAAAGTACAAGTAAAACTGAAAACAGCTCCTGTAAAAACCCACCAAGGATCCTACCTGAAGGGTAGGTACAGCTTTCGAATGGTCGTCTCTATAGTTTGTCTCATCTAATGGTCCACCTCTGAGCAGCCACCAGTCCTGACACCCTCAGCATCGATCAATGTTGTCTGTCGTCTGCAGAAGACACAGCAAGGTGCGGGTATAGCCCGTGCAGGGGTGAGTATAACAATACTCAGTAGAGACCCTAAGACCCCCAAAGGTATCTCAGAATCCATAGAGGATAATCCAAAAATAAAGACCACAATTAAAAAGCATGAAAAAATAATCAACCCTATATAGGTATATGCCCATACATATACCTAAGTTATCAAGTAATCCAACTCATTCAAGAGGAACACATAGCCCAATTCTTTAGCCAAAATCACAACTGTTCCATGAAGGAAATAATACCAAATAGGTAGCACCACACAGAAGAATATCACCAAGATAAAGAACTATATCACAGCAGTTATAACTTAAGTACGAAAGTATAGATGATTAGCTATATTTCTAGATCATCTTACTTCTTCGAGAAGCTCTGTTGTTGACCCACATAGGTTCGAAGATGACCCACACAGGATATGAAGATGACCCACATAGGATCTAAAGATGACCCACACAAGATATGTATATGATGACCAACACAAGATCCGAAGATGACCCACCCAAGATCTGAATATGACCCACACAGGATCTAAAGATGCTTCAAGTACATCCAGTCATAGGGTCCCCACACTAAGCATGCTTGATTCCAGGAGGATCTTCTCCTCAATCCATCGTTAGATACTACAACTACCACGAAGTCCCACTCAAAAGTATCATGAAGGTCTGTTATGTCATAAGGGACCCAACACAACTCACGGTGTGTCAATCAGATGATCAGTCTGTAAGTTATTAGTGTTTTCCTTTTGAGGCCCCGGTTGGATTCGGGTTCGATCCAACCTAGTTGTACTCAAAATTTATCCAAAACTCAAGTGGATTATACCAAAAGGACTATCTCGACCAAGGATTCTGGTTCCATAGATGGTTCATCAAACGGATGCCCAATTCTCAGGATATAACCAAAAAGGCGTATCTAGGTCCAGATGGGCCCGGGTCCGGTTCGACTTGGCCTGACCCAGCCTGGGCCGACCCGACCCGGTTCAGGTCTGGCCCTAATGGGATGGATCGTGGTGGTCCCGGCTCACTCAGCTGGGTGTGGTCCGCCGTGGCGGGGCCCTCCCTAGCTGCCACCCGGGGGAGGTGGCCCCCGGGATTCTCGAACGGTCTTGTTGGACCGTTTGGCTTAGGCCAACCTAGTGGCGCAACATGGCGCCGCCTGCTGGCACGCGGGAGCCACCGGAGCAGGTCCTACTCGGTGTAATGCGGCTGACCGGGGTTCCAGCTGGCTCCCCTTCCAGCGGCGCTGGCATGCGCCGCTGCAGCCTTTGTGGTCAGCCTAGTGTCGGCCACCCTTCAAGCATGCCACTATAGCTCAGTAGCCACGACCTCCAACTCCGGTGGTGTGGACACATTCCTCCCCAGCTTTCACATGGCTGGACTCTTCCCTCCTCCGTCGCGGCTGAAGGGTTGCGACCTCCTCTAGAGGTGCGGTTGCGCCGCTGCCACCATCGCGGTCAGCCGGGGTGCTGGCTCCCGTCTTGTACCCTGCTGGCACCAGTCGCCGGTGGCGTCGCACCAGCAGGCTTTCACGGGTCACCGGGTGAGATTCGGTGGCCCGTTATTCATTATGAAAGCATAAATGTTCATCTCGGGACATCGTCGTTGCATCAAGTCCATCAAGGTTGAGTTCTGCACAACCCGAATTTTTTCCTGCGAAGAATGCATCAAACAACAAAGTAGCGGAGGGATCAGGTCGCGTTCGTTTGGCTTGCACCCTCCACGTTACACCGATAGCATGCTGCTCCAGAATACTGAATCAGAGTAAATTAATGAAGAACAATCATGAACAAACCCTACCTCAAAACGTTGGAAAGTGCTCGCGGTTGAAGATGACGGGTCGGCATTCGTCATTCCGCAAAAAGCTACAACAGTTTCTTGAAAGTAGATCCTCCATTCTTTTCTTAGTGGATTTGTTCATCCAAGGGTTCTCCAAAGTCCTCTCCTCCAAATTCAATTCTTTTCCAACGAATGACCAGGAGGAAGGAGAGATGCCTTACTCATTAATTCAAGTTAATGGTTTCTTTAAATTTTCATTAATGAGACTTAATTAAATGGTGGGTTTCATGGTTACACACTTTGTGTAACTGGACATTTAATGCCCAGCATTAAGTGCCCGACCACCCTCATGTGGTCCCCACCTCCAATGAATTAAAAAGGATGGAAGAAATTTAAATAAAATAAAAAAATTGTTTTATTTTAATCCTCCACGAAAACCAACAAAACCAGATCTTCCCCTCGACCTACTACAGTTGAAGTGAAGAATCCTTAAAGAAAATCCTGTTGTTGGGAGTTCAATGGTTCCCTTGGATTTTTAATCTGAGCACCGGTTCAAAAGTTAGAAAATGTTGCTCGCATGTTTACTAAACGTACCTTTAAAAAAAGTTCATAAATTCATTCCAATCACTCCGAGCCTCAAAATCACATGCCGTTAATTTTTTTAGACTCATAATATTTCTATATAATTCAAAAAAATTACATGGAAAATTTTGGGTCTTTACATTTAACCCCCTTATAAATCAGTTTTTACCTTAACCGTGGTAATTAATTTTTACTATTTCACTATTCATTTTGATCAAAAATTAAGTTGGTCATATTATAAATTATAAATTATTCTAATTAAAAATATTCAATACATTTTTATAAATTCAATTCAAATAACTATAAATATTTAATTTAAAATTAATCTCATAGACGTGATGAGAAAGCGGGTTTTAAAGTGAAAATGTTCAAAAGTTTACAAAGTTTTTATATCTAAATTCAAAATAAAAAATAATAATAAAATGATATAAATTGTATTAATTGATATAAAATTGATCTAATTTTAATTTAAAACAAATTCAAAATATAATTTAATATTATAAATAATTTAAACAAAAAGGCAGTTTTCAATTAAAATTCAGTATTTTTCATTATTCATCAAAAATGAACCTTTTCATAAAAATACCAAAACTTCACCCTAAGATAATTTTTATATTTTGATTTCAGAAATGAATATAATTTTATCAAATAAATTTTATATAATTGGTAATAATTAATTTTTAAATATGTGCACAAAGCGCAAATAAACCATCTTTTAGAAAAATGTAGTTTTTCAAAAAATGTTTCTTTTTTATTTTAAATGATCGTTATTTTATTATTAATAAATTTAAAAATAATAAACATGTGTAGAATATATATTTTCATAACTTAATTAATCCAATTAATTCCCATTATACAAATAGATAGGTGATAAGTATTAAATTATAATAATAATATATTATTGTTTGATAAAACTCAGTCTTGCGTGTAAAAAAATATCGAAGAAAATCATTATTGTGTGTAACGAAATTTAAAATCAATTTTTTGTGTAAAATATTCTATCAAATAAAATATTATTCATTTATAATTTCATGGTGTTTAAATATTTTAGTTAATTAAATATAGCTTTATAAAGAGAATGTTAAGACAAATTTCTAGGGATATTGTCTTAATTCAAGAGTTGTATTATTCGAGATATTCCTGAATGTTTTCTACCTAATTCTGATAATTATTATACTATATAAAAATGATTTAAATAAAATGGTTCTTTAAATTGGATACATGATTCAAGATGCAATAAAAGGAGGATTCACAATGATATTTCTATGATTTAAATATCATGTTGTAAAGGATAAAATCTATTCCTCGAAGAAGAAGATATTTACAAGAGAAAAGTTATGAGGTGTGAGGATATTATTTATTCTGTAAAAATATTATTTTAAAGCTTCATGATTTTTATATATCATGGATATGGTGGATATTTCTTTTTCTACGCAATACACCATGAAATTTTAGAAGAGTTTATGTGGATAATTTTCTGGTATGCAGCAACATGGAATAGTGTGTATTTTTAAATATACAATCTAGTTTGTAATCGCAAGACAATAGGACTTGTGTGTATTCCTAAAACAAAATTTCACTACCACATAGATAAATGTAAATATATATCATTTAAATGGGATTATTCTATTTTATCATGATAAAATAAGATAAAGGAGATTTCCATATTATATATGGAAAGTAATCTCATATAGATATTTATTATTCTTTTACAAGAAGGGAAGAGGGAAGGAGAAAAATAATGGAGTGAGAGAGAGGATGAGGGAGATTTGGAAGATGGACATCATTGATATACCTATGAGAAGATGAAAAATAGGAGATCGACTAGATATTCTTGTAGACCCATGCATTGAAGATGAAGGAACTAGTACCATCTTGATGATATAAGTTCCAAGAGAATAATTAGATTACTTATTTGTAAAAAGGTGAAAAAAGAATAATTCATCACTGATGTGTAGTGAAGAAGAGGATTCCATGCCAGTGATGGAAATAAAAAAAAGATAATTTGTTCAAGGATGAGTTCATTGCTAGTTTTTTAGGGAGTATTTGAAGAGATCAATAGTGAATTTACACATATTCAAGTATGAATACAGCCACACATAAGTCATTAAAGAAGGATATAGATACATGTTTATAAAATATGGGTTTCCAACCTTAGAGAATTTTAATAAGAAGGATGAAGGTAAGTTCACATTTGTAAAGGAGTGACCAAGCCCTATTAAAATTAATGTTAGTGAGCCTAGGTGTAGAGTGACCACATCCACAGTGTATCCACCGAACATCAATGAGTTTAGTAGTTAATTAGTGCATCAACACACTATTTATTTCATGCTCCTTAGAGTACCATAGTGAGGGTGAACAAAGTAAAAATAATTTTTCAACTACATGCATTAATTTTCTATATTAATTTTATATTTTAATGAGGTTAAGTGAAGAGAAATTGGTTAAACATAGTTCCTACCTTAGTGAGAACAAGAAACAAACAAGGAAATTGATAAAAATGGGGGAAAATATTTTAACTTCCTACATCCTAACTCACCCCCTTCCTCTCTCATGGTGGCTTTGGGACCTAATACATTCATAATTTATTTTATTATAATTAACTATATCATTCAAATTTTTTATTTATCTAAAAAATGGATATGAAAAGGTGTGTCATAAGTTAGCTTTATAACGGTGTAAATTTAAATGGTTTTAATGTGTTTTATATATGTTTTCTTCTATATTTTTGGGGTATGAGTGGTTATTGATTATTTTCTTGGTTTATAGAACGATTTTTTAGATGAAAATTTGTAATCAATCCCATCTGTTATTGATTTTTTTGGATTGTTTGTAATTTTAAAATTTTATATATGAAAGTTTTTTTCTAATAATTGAAATAAATAAGAATATCTAGATATCAATTTAAACAGGTGATTTAAATTTTTCGTTTGAAATTTTGTAAGTATGAATGTTTTGGATATTTATTTATTATGAATTTTTTTAAGATATATTTTAGGTTCATTTTTAATGATTTGTATTTACATTTAGCTTTATTTTTAAGAAACTAGTTATTTTAAATTAAATGGATTTTTTAAATTTTTTTATGGATGTAATTAAGTTGTTTTTTATTTAGTATTCTATCTTGGAACTAAAAACCTAGTATCCATGTAGATTTGATTTTATAAGATGTTTTAATGATTTATTTGGTATGGTAGAGTGATTTTTGGTGTTGTTTTCAAAGTATATCAATCTAATTTTTTCATGAAAATATGACCGCAATTTCATTTATAAAGATCTTATTTTAAAATTTCTAGTTTTTCTATGTATAAGAAATTATTTTTTTATTTAAATTTTATCATAATTTTGGTCTTAAAAGTTCTTATGTAGTAGTTTCGATAATATTAAATCATGTTTGGTTATAGTTAAATTTAATTAATTATTTAGTAAATATTTTTTAATTATATATTCTAAAATATATTAGAATGGTAGTATTTGTTTGATTTTCATGTTGTTTTATTTTATTTTATTTTTGATTCTTATTAGTTGTTTGACATGTGTTTAGTTTTTTTATTGTTTATATTTAATAATATATTTTCCAAGTGAAAAATTGTGTAAGTATACCACACTAGGAGTAACATGTATAAAAAAATTTATATATATTATTTTAAAATTTTATTATTTTATTTTGATTGATTTGAAACTTTATAGGAGAAAGTTCTTGTTTGTGGATATTGGGACCGATTTTGAAGTGGATATCTATTTGATTGTGATTTTTTTCTACTTTTTTAATTGGTACAGTTTGTTATTTTTAAAAATTGAGCTAGTTAAGGGGTTGTTTGGTCACTTTAATTATTCTATAGTCATAGTTATAATAATCATGATTATAGAATATATGCATTCATTGGTTTTGAAAAAAATGTAATTGTAGTTTATCTATAGTCAAATTTTCATTATTTATGGATATAGGTTTTATGTAGACACATATAAGGATGGTTTCCAAAAACCATGACTATATTTGTCTTATAATAAAGGTTTTTTAATCAATTTTGAAAATAGTCATATTCTAACTGCATCTATATCCTCGGTAGGTAAAACCATTACTTTAAGATCTAGAAATAGTTTTGGAACATGTTGTCATAGTTTTTAACTATGGACATAAATTGAGTATTTAGTCATGCATGATTATAAGGGAGAGATTAGTTATATCATTCTACATGGTCAGTCATTCCATTCATAATGAACACTTTCTTTCTATGTGAACTCTCTTTTTTTTCAAACCCATCTTCAATATTTTTATGCCAGACACCTCTAAAGCATCACACACTTAAACATAATTACATTTCCCTTAAAACCTTTCCAATAAATCCAACTCCATCAAACCATGGGTTCAAATATCATGACATATTGATTGGACCCATGAATGGAATTATGTATTAAATAAATGTTTATTAAATCAAGAAACAAGAGAAGTATTTTATTTATTCTAAAAAATATGTTTTTAAATTATCTCTCAATATATAATTAAATTTCTCCCATAAGTAAATTTTATTATTATAATGAATATTAAATAAATTATAAATTTTAAAATATTAAATTAAATTCCATACCATAATTTATAATGACTAAAAACATCACTAAAATTATAATAAAATCAATATAAAATAGATATCATCCACAAAATCATGTCATAATGAATTAATGTGATGTTTTTTTATTTTAAAAAATATATATTCAACTAAAATAACTATTAATCTATTAAACTTATGAAACTCAACAATTTTTTTAGTTACTTCACTTGGTATTAGTTATATCTTTATGGTGCTAGATGATAATAAAGTCCTATAATGTTTTTGAATTTTATATTACTTTTTATTGTTAATTAAATTTCTGATTTAATATTTGTATTATTTATATTCTTTGATTTTCATTTAATTTGAATATTAATGTAGGATTTATCAATTTCCTCGAATCCTATTAATATTCTTATCAGATCTATTTTTTATAGGCTTTTTTGATTAGGTTTGAGATGGATTATGTTTCCCCATTTATTTTCCATGCCAATTTATTTGACATGATCTGTGTTTTTTTACATTAGTACTGATCTCTTTCATTGATTGGTTAGATCTTGCATCCTTTATTTCTACCTTGTGTACTTATACTTGACATAAATCCCAAATTATTTACCTTGCCTGTCATATCCTCCATTGTGCACTTTAACTATCTTTCCAAGTATTCATGAGCCCTATTCTTTAGTTATTTGGATCGGTTGAGAGGGAGTAGTGAGGAAAGGTACCAAATCATCATTTCCTAGTTCTTCTGTGAAGACATAAAATAATGGAAACATATGGTTTCCTTGTTCTTGGTTAGATAGTGGTAAAATTGAGTAGTATATTAAAGAATATGGTTGGTAAATCTCTCTGTAGTATCTCAGAGTTACTCTGGTCCCCTTTCTAGTTTTTTAGTGCACAATCTTGAATAGCAGTGATGGACTTGGACAACAAAATGATGATGAATTTTTATCATGCTTCTATATTGAGTTTATTTTCTTTATAATTTTTATTCTTTTTAATAAAATTAATTTTAATATGATTAGGATATTTATACTCTATTTCTAGACTTATCAGCTTATTCTCAACTTATTTTTATCTCTCTACTTACCTCTATATTCATTTATACCTCTAACAATTAGTCCCTTAGCCTCTATTTTGAAAGTTCCTCAAATATGGATTTCTTTAGATAACAATGAATATTTCACCTCATTTATTTATTCTATTTTTATAGACTCATTTCACTCATTTTTGTGTGTGTTTTGTTTCAATAATTCCATTACAATCTAGAATTTATTTTAAAGTCATTATCCATCATGACTTTGTTTGATGTTGTTTGAATCATTGGAACATTCATTATAGGTATCCTTGATGTGGTTGTCTATATTCAACAGTGAGGAGACACTAATATATAAGATGGTTTTTTCTTTATAAGAAAAAATTATTTTATTATAAAAAATAAAGAAAAAAATACAATGAGTAATATCAAGATGAGAATGATTCAAACAAGAAAGATGATAATAAGAAGAAAACACAATCTTTTAATGTGCTTTGACGCATGTTTTACCAATGAGAATGGATATAATCCCATGTACTAGAATCCTTATTCTAATAAATGAAATAAACCATAGGTCGTGATGTCGTATTTTTTTATAATTAGCATCAATAGTGGATTTGAAGATAGTTTGAAATGTCATGAGATATAATCTAAAGGTTCTAGAAGGTTTAGCAATGGATCCTAATGAGAGAAAATGGATTACGCCATGAGTGGAGTTAAAGTCCAAAAATGTAAATGTAATATTAATTATATAATATAAGGGTCACCACTGACAAGTCTGAGAAAAATAGAAAACCATCCTATACTAGTATCCATAAATTTCACCAGGACAATGTGTAAGGGTGTTGAATTTTTTTTTTGAAAAATACTAATATACTATATGTAAGGGTAATAATACCCTATATATATAAGGGTAACTAATAATGAGAAGAATATTTAGATATGAAAATTTTTATTAAACCACCACTCAATATGAAAGGTTTGAATTAGATTCTATTATAATGGTATATTCTTGAACGTACATTGGAATAAATAAGGGTTTAATTGCCTTTAAAAAAATAAAGTACTAAACACAAAAAAATGTACATTAGTAAACATTCCTTTACCATTGTAGTTAAAGAGTGGTTCACACAATAAGAATTATGGCCATGATATAAAGAGTATTTGGTAAATTTTAGTGGTAATTCAAATTATGAGGTGTTCATACCATGGAAGGGGTTCACGGTATAACAAGGTTAGAGATCAAGAATATATTAAACATAATCATTCCATAATAAAATATCACACCATGATTAAAGGGGATGCACCATGATCATTGAATTATGAAGATATAAATAGGGATTTGAGATTTTTGCTTCAATATATTTAGAAACATTAATCAAAATCACACTATGAATCACTATATCATGTTGTAATGAAAGTGTAAGTTAAAGAAGAAACCAACCTATCATGATTCGATATGTCAAATATTTAAATATGATATTTTTTTGGATTATGCATATATTTTTTTTAACTCAGAACACTTCATGAAGAAGAACATCACACTATAATATGGGAGTTTGTAATGTGAATCATTCCTTGATTGAGGATGGAATTCCATGAAGAATTTGAACCTACTAATTTAATGGATTTAGAATCGAGTTTGAATTTTTTACGATTACAGTTGACTTGGTCAACTTAATTAGTGATTAATGGGTGGTTTTAAAGATCCAATATGGGGGTAACAAGTGTAAAATTAGTGGAGCATAATTTTTAGAGTGAAATATTTGATTTTTAAAATGATGGATAGAAATAGATAAAGAGAAAATAATTGACAGACCTGAAAAATTGAGATGTGTGACTATTGTGAAAAAATTCATTGAAGATTAGGAGTTGAATGAGGAAATTAGTTTCAATGGAAACACCCTTACTATTTTGGTGTTTATCCATTGTAAAGAATCATTGTGATTTATCACTACGTCTTCTTGTCTTGTATTCATTATCTCAAATTAGTGAATATAGAAATAAAATGATATAGTGTCCCTAGTATTGAAAATTATACTTCTCTTTCCTTTTCTAACAAATATAGTGAGTAGTGTTATCCCCTGATACATCAACATGCCATCGACATATACTCCTTAGATTAACCCTCTATAGTGGACCAACTAAAATCATCATGTCAGTTTATTTAATTTGAGTGTCTAAATATTGTGTGTTATTGATCGTTTATAGGTTTTATTTGTTTTTACTAACATAAGAACAAGATCAAAAATAAGATAATAATTATTTAGAAACATAATTACCCCCCCCCCCTCTTAGGGTGTGTTGGGCATGTGGTTCTTACATGTGTTATTATAGACTCAAGTTATAGGGTTTAATATATTATAATAATATTATCATTATATAAAACACCATGAATAAAAAATGATTACCCTTTTTATGGTTGAAATTAACATATTAAGAACCCCATGTATTTTTTGAATAGTTTGAGAAAGATTAAAGATCCCATAGTTCTTGGTGAGTTCGGGTTGTTGTATTTATTGAAAACCTTTATTGATTTTTCCATTATTTGTTATGATTATTAATATGGTTTGTATGTCTTTATATATCATGTAATAAAGTTTTATGAAGTTATCATGTGTTTTTTGAGATCATTTAGAGGTCATCTACAGTGGTTCTGGTTGATTTGAAGTGAATGATGGAATTTACCATTTTCAAATAGCTGAATTTGTGAAGTGTAAATTCACATAACTAATTCACATAATCATTTTTAAAATATAGGAAAATCACATAATTTATCCATCCACATAACTAAATTCACATAGTTTAATGATTCTATGTATCCAAATGATCCACAAAGCCAAATAATTCACATAACCATTTTTAGTGATGTGGCTGAATGAGTCATGTTTCGGAATCCCAGTGAGATACACAGCTGATTATGTAATGTAGTCAAATGAAATTAACATGGTCGATTAATATAGGTGAATATGTTATATATATGATTGAGAACCATATAGTTTATTTCTGTGTAACCGATTGTTCTCCACATAACTGATTCATAATTTTCACTATAAATGGATTAAAATGCTACAGGTTCTCATAATTTGAATATTTTGAGGATAAATAATTTATGATGATACTTGGATGGTTTTTAATTCTTCCATAATCATAATATTCTATTTTTAATCCATGATTCAAGAATATTTATCCACAAGGTAGTTATTATAATGACCCAAACTTTTATAAATTAAATTCCCCTTGAAATTTAATTAAATATATTATTATATATTATGGATATAGAAAACACATGAACTTATTTGGATTCATTACATCCAATTTTATTTAAAATAATTTTAAGTATCTTTACTATTGATAATATATTCGTTGAATAGTTATCTTATTATTAGTATAAATATAGGGTTTGGATAAATCCAATTGACATAAAAAACGGAAGTGATCGCCTCAACCAGTGGGATTACACCCTATGAATCCCATTTATCAGAGCATCTAAGGGATATATAATCTTTGTGATTTTCCATTAACCAATCCCAATATGATATCCAAAACTTAAGCATGAGAAAAATCATTTACAGGGGTAGTTCAATCTCATCGAGATCACGGCCCAAACCATGTATGTTGAACCACCCCATGAAAGTCTCGCCATCATGCACCTAACCTTAGGGAGTTTGTTGGTGTATTAAAGGGATATGTATCAAGACCATAATAATATGAATATTTATATTTTATGTTCAATATAATAATGTTCATGTTTTTTTCTTATTGTTACTTTATAAATGATTTTTACTTATATACAATGAAACACAAATTATATTTTTAATTTGTATTCAATTTCAATTAAGAAATTTATTTTTATGAATTAATAAATTTTTTAAATAGATAATATTTTAATAAAATACTATTATTAAATAATATTTATTAAATATAAATTATCATTCAATTTTTATGAAGTCAAATGTAATTTTTATAAGGGTTTGAAAACTGTTATAATCAAAAAAAACCCATCATTTCTCAATAAATGTTGATTTTTATTTTAAAAGTGAAAATGAAAATATTTAGAAAAAATGTTTTGATAAAATGAATTTTATTTTTGAAATAAAAATGTCAAAATTATCTAATTATGAATTTTTTATAATTTTATGAGATAATCGAATTTTCAGGTAAAAATTAAATACTGTATAAATATATAGTGTGTATTATGACATCATAATGGCCCAAAAGTGATGTAATAAATACTATAAATGATATATAAAACCAAATATATTTTTTAACTTTAAAATAATATGATTTTATGTTTATTTTATTAATTTTATAAGGCCTTTATGAATCCTCCAAAACCATTAATATATTTTAAAGTTTTAAAATAATTATTTTAAGAGTATGACTCACTTACACATCAGCAAAGGTATTATTTTATTAATTTCAGACCTTTTATTAATAAAATAATTAAAACCATCACTTTTTGGTAGAAACCATGGTCAAAAACCATGGGAAAGTTTGTGGTTTTTGTTATTTTATTATATTGATTCCAAAACCTAAGTTAGAGAAATGATAAATAATTCCCCACTCATTTCCTATATAAACCTACCCAATATCCCATTTATATTCACTCAAAATCATTTTAGAATTTCCTAACTCTACCCTCCCCTCTCTATAGTCCTTCCAAGATTCCCCCAAGCTCCCAATAATCTCCTCTAAAGCATTTGGAGTCACACTCTCATGGTAAGGGATTCTCTCTTTCTTCCCTTTATTCAATAATCTTCTTCATTTTATACCATTTTATTTTCAATTTATAATTTTGGGTTGTGTTTTTTCACATTCCCCATACTAACCTTATGATTTATAAATTATGGGATACCTATTTCACTTCATTACTCCCTCCCATGAACATTTATATTCCCTTGTTACGCTGTTAAAATTTCACTAGAGAATTCCATGCCAAAAAAATGTGTAGTGAATACCCATACCCAATTCCTATCAAGGATGTTCAAATTTATGCACTTATACTTATTTTATTGGAGACTTACATGTATTTATTCCACACTCCTTGATCGTGGAATAAAATTTGATGAAAAATTATTCCATGTTTTATGATCTATGTGACAAACTTAAGCATGAGAATGAAATGAAAGTGACGGGTGCACCTGAAATTATATATCACTCCAATGCATTGGGTAATTTTTTAGTATCATGAGATATCATTAAAGGGGTTAGGGAGTGGACCTAATTCATCATGGGACTTTTTCTAATAGTATGTCTTTTCATTTATCCTATACCTATGCTTATGATGTAGTGTTTTAAGTTGTTGTAACATTTCTCAGGTTGTCTTTATGTTATCATGTTATATCATGCATCATTGTTCGTAATTATTATTCACACTCCTTTTATGCCCCATTGATATGCCTATAATCTAACATGTATTAATTTCTTTATGTTATGCCATTTTTACTCCCTTAATGGGCTTTATAGATCACACCTTTCTTATGTATGTCCCTAGGTTTTCCCATGCAATGTTAATTATGAAGGAATAATATGAGTATGTGAAAGAATTTTTTAATAAAGATAATGTATTCCCTGTTTTAAGTTGTTATGTAATGTACCTAATTCCCAAATACACAATACTTCTCAATATTCTATGTTGTATTAATGGAAATATTATATAATAAATCATGAATTAATATGTAATAAATAGAAGGGTTTTCATAGTTGGCATCAAAGGAAAAGTTTAGTTATTTTGGAGATTAGGATTAGAAAAATCTAGAGAAATCCTTATGGATAAGACTGATTGTAAGAAAACATTCTTAAATTTTAGTAAGTATATATTAAGTGATTTATCAAGAAAATACATCCCTTTCTGGATACTACAAGTGGATATGGATCTGGTAGATATGTACATAGGTGTAAAACCCAAAAACACTATGTTGAGCTAGAGTCGACTAGGAACTCATGCATAACAATAGGTCTTGTATCACACTTGTTTTTACACTCCCAAAATATATTATTTGGTAAAATAATAATCTCATTAGGAACCATTATTAAGGGAACAAAAAATTCCCATATGAATATATCTTGAGAAATAGATCATGGATAACATAGATTGAAGCCTAGAAATTCATAAGAAAATAAATGTAATTTATAAGTTATCCCTTTAATGTCATCATATTCCCATTTATGAATTTAATAGTTTAAAAAATAATCATCCCTAATTTCCCCTTTATTCTATCCAATGGTCAAAAGTAGGAGGAATTGAGTAAAAAACCAATGTGACGGGCAATTTGATAATTGCCCCAATGAGATGCCCAACTCAATGGGATAGGGAATCGTGAACTTTGTGATGATACTCTCTCATCTGACCCAGGCTCTGAATAGAAATATGTCAGGAGGAGCATCCAAATCCCCATAATAAAGAACGAGTTGTAATTGAGTACTTTATGCGATAAAGGCCTCTAACTTTCAATGGATCATTTGATCCCTTAATCACAGAACAATGGATCAACTCCATTGAGAAGATATTCTTAATCCTTTAGGGTTCTGAGAAAGAGAAGGTTATATATACTATTTATCACATGGAGGGAGATGCTTATTAGTTATTGACATTGATCAAGAATACAAAGTCTGAGGAAGATATCAAAACGATGGGGTGGAAGGAATTCCAGAAAAACAATTTGATATATATTTTTGTCACACTCTCTGAATAAAAATGGAAAGGGATTTACTTTCCCTCAAAAGAAGATAACAAATATATAGGGGTGTATGAGGAAAACTTCACAAGACTTGAATGATATGCCTCCATCTTTGTCATTACCCCTAAATGAAAGTTTGGTTGCTTATTTTTTGGGATAAAACCTAGTCTATGAAAATTCCTAGAAATTTGAGAATTTGATATCTATGATGAAATTTCATGATGTTCCCTCAAAGTTGAAATGGATATCAGTGAATCTCAATGGTATCATGGGGATAAGAAGTGTAAAGTATATTTTAATTCTAGATATCTGATGAATAGATCTAACGGTGCTAAGAAATTTCAACATCCCACTTGTCAAAGGTGTAGAAAGAAGCACCCCATAAATTGCCTAAGTGGGAAAAGGAAATGATTTAGGTGTGGGAATAAAGGACACCTAGAAAGTGATCGCCTATGGGAGAAATACACTAATGCGATGGAGGAAAGGAATGCTCTGATTAACCCTTAATGCATTGTTCATTTCTTCAACTTCAAGTAATCAAGGCACTTTTCAAACTAATTCACTAAGCTAATGGTTTTTAGAGACAACCAACAACCTATAAGGCTGCAAAGGTGAGTTTTTTCCTTCCCAACCATTTAGGTTGATCCAAAAAATGAAGTGGTGATATGTATGATAGTTATTTATTCAATAATATCAAAAATACTTTTTGATTTTGGTTCAACTCATTCCTTCGTATCACGAAATTTTAGTAGAACAATTCAAACACCACCACAAAGCATGGAAGTAGAACTATTAGTGAAAACAGAAAATGGGGAAATTATTGTATCAAAATTATATAACTCTTCCCTATCAAAATTTTTGGGCTTCACTTCCAAGAGAACATTTTTATACTCCCTTTGGTGAAATTTTATGTAATTATGGGTATGGATTTTTTTCCCTATATAGATTGAATATAAATTTCTTCAAGAAGGAAGTCACTCTCTATATTAAGAACCATCCCCCAATTCTGTACAAGTGTAAGGAGGAGGATGAATATTCTTTAGCATAAAAATTTCAAGCATGGATATTATTTCTCTATAAGAAAGCATATCTAGCTAAAATGTTTGATTCTAAGGAAAGGATCATCCTTGAAGACATGCCCATTGTGACAAAATATAATGATGTGTTTTACGAATAATTTTCTAGTCCTCCCCTAGTCAAGAGGTTGAATTTTGAATCAATATTATAATTGGTCATTTAATATTAACCAATACTTCATATAGAATTATAGTTGTAGAACTTGAGGAGATGAAGAAACAATTATAGGATAATCTAGGTAAAGGGTTCATACGCCCAAGTGCTTCACCATTGGGTGTGCTAGTCCTCTTTATCAAGAAGAAAGATGGGTCAATACGCCTTTTCATTGATAATCGTGACCTCAACAATATCACAATAAGAAAAAATTATCTTATGCCACAGATTAAGGACTTGTTCGATTATTTTTGTGGAGAAAAATACTTCTACAAGGTGGATCTTCAGTCAGGATTTTACCAAATTAGGGTGAAGGAGAATATCCCCGAGACTAATTTTTGTAAAAGGTATGGGCACTTTGAGTTTATAGTATTTACATTAGGACTCACTAATGATCCATAAATATTCATGGACTTGATGAATAAATCCTTTAGGTATTATATCAACAAATTATTGGTAGTATTTATAGATGATATTCTAATAAAATTCAAAAGCAAAGAGGAGAATGTGGATCATCTGAGAACTATTCTAAAGACCTTACAAAAGGATAAGATTTGTGCCAAGTATATTAAATGTGAGTTCTAGTTGAAGGAAGCCTCATTATTAGGGAATATTAACATAAGAAATGGGATATTTTTGGACCCTTAAAATTTATAAGTAATTGAAGGATGCATGAGGCCAAAATCTATGATAGATATCCATAGTTTCCTTGTATTAGCTGGTTACTATAGTCGATTTTTATAAAATTTATTTTAATTGTCAAACCCTCTAATCAAGTTAACATGATAGGGATTCAAGTTTTCTTGGAATAGTAAATGGGAATAGATCTTCAAAGAGTTAAAAAGGAGTCTTATCACTGCACCTATACTCACACTACCCACAAGTGGAGAAATTTTCATGGTATTTAGAGATGCTTCGAAGAAGGGATTAGGTTGTGTGTTACTACAAAATGATAGAGTGATATCTTATGCTTCAAGTCTTTTGAAAGTTCACAAACAGAACTAACCAACACATGATCTACAGTTGGATACAGTGATCTTCTATTTGAAATAATGGTATAATTATCTCTTTGGGGAGAAGTTTGAAATATATACTAATCAAAAAATACTCAAGTATATATTCACACATAAATAGCTTAAAATACGCCAATAAATAATTTTATAGTTGATCAAGGACTATGACTGCTCAATTCACTATTGTCCTAGGAAAGAGAATAAAGTGGAATATGCTCTAAGTAAAAAGGATCAAGCAATTCTATCATTGATGGGAATTTATAGGGATATTATCTTATTATATTTGAAAAGGATGGACATGGTAATCATAAAGGAAGGAATATCATCAATCCTTTCACAAATTATTGTTCAACCATCCCTTATGTAGAAGATAAAGGATTCTCAAATTGATGATGTTGGAATTCAGAAAAAAGTGGAATCTATAATAAAAGGTAAATCCTAGGAGTTTGATTTTAATGAAGGATTTGTAATATTTGGGTCACGTCTATGTATACCATCAAATAATGAGTTAAAGAAGGAGATGTTGGATGATGCACATAGTTCAACTTTCTCCATCTATCCAGGAATCTCAAATATGTATCGAGGTCTATGATAGCACTATTAGTGGTAAAATATGAAGAATGAGATCGTATAATATCCATTAAGATGTCTTGTATGTCTCTAAGTGAATGCGGAAAGTAAAAAATCCAAGGTGATGATGCAACCATTACCCATACCTACATGGAAATGGGAAAACATCACAATGGACTTTTTCACAGGTCTTCCAAAGAGGTCAAGAGGAAATAATGATATCTTGGTTATAGTGGATCATCTTATAAAGATTTAAAACTTCATTTTGATTTGATAAGACTTATCA
This sequence comes from Viscum album, assembly GCA_963277665.1. Lineage (NCBI taxonomy): Eukaryota > Viridiplantae > Streptophyta > Magnoliopsida > Santalales > Viscaceae > Viscum > Viscum album. Next base: position 2,107,871,319 of record OY728132.1, read on the forward strand.
CTCGATCAAATTTCAAGGATATACATTAGATAAGTAGTGAGGATTCATGGAACATCACTATATATTTTATCAGATCGAGATCCAAGATTTACCTCTAAGTTTTAGAAGAGTCTCCAACATGCTCTAAATACTGAGTTAAACTTTATCACGGCTTACCACCCTCAAAATTATGGACAATCTAAGTAGACTATCAAGACACTCGAGGAAATTTTAAGATCATTCTCAATTGAATTCAAAGAAGTATGGGATCAACATCTTCCTCCGGTATAGGTCTTATACAATAATAGTTTCCACTCAAGCATCCAAATGGATCCCTATAAAACCCTTTATGGGAAGAGGTTCAGGACACCTATATAATGGTATGAAGTTGAAGAACACAAACTGATAGGCCCTAAATTTTTTGAGGAAATGGTGTAATAGGTTAAAACAGTTATACATCACATCTGGGCTACTCAAAATCGATATAAGATCTATGCTGACAATCATTGATGATACCTAGAGTTTGAGGTTACAGACAAGTTATTCCTCTTCATATCTTCATAGAATGAGGTTATGAGATTTGAGAAGAAGTTAAATCTTATTCCATGATATATCAATCCCTTTGAGATCCTTGATCGCATCAAAGTGATCGCCTATCGACTAGTACTCCCAAGTAACATATCAATAGTACATGATGTATTCCATATATACCTATTGAGGAAGTTCATACTAGAAACCTCGCATGTAATTAGTCCAAATGTGGTACCATTAGAGAATTATCTTTTCTATGAAGAGCAGTCGGTGAAAATATTATAACATAGAGAAAAAGGTTCTATGAAATAAGATAATGCACCTGATCAAATTGTTGTGGAGAATCCACAATTTTGAAGAAGTGGCATGGGAACCATATGAGGTGATGAAACAGAGTTACCCTCATCTATTTTACTATGTGAAATGAAAATTTTGAGAGTGAAATTTTTGAATGGGTTAAGATTGTAATGGCCCAAACTTTTATAAACAAAATTCCCCTTGAAATTTAATTAAATGTATTATTATATATTATGGATATAGAAAACATGTGCACTTATTTGGTTTCATTATATCCAATTGGAGTTAAAATATTGATATTAATCTTTAACATTGATAATATTTCCATTGAACAATGATCTTATTATTAGTATAAATATAGGTTTTTAATAAATCCAGTTGACCCTGACAAAGTGATATTCTCAACCAGTAGGATCATACCCTATGAATCCCATTTATCCGAGCTTATGAGGTGGATATAATATTTGGGTTATACCTTGACCAAGCCCAACCTAAGATCCAATAACTTAATCAAGAGAGAAATCATTTACCTAATAAGTTTAAGCTCATCAAGATCACAGCCCAAACCATGTACGCCGAACAATCCCATGAAAGTCTCACCATCACGGACCTTACCCTCAGAGAATTTTATAGTGTATTAAAGAGATAGTTATTAATACAATAATAATATGAATATGTATATTGTATTTTCAATAGAATAATGTTCATATTTTCTTCTTATCATTACTTTATAAATGATTTTTATTTTAATACAATAAAACAAAAAAATTAATTAGTATTTGATTTTAATTAAGATGTTTATTTTGATGAATTAATAGATTTTTAAAATAAATAATATTTTAATAAAAAATTATTATTAAATAATTTTTATAAAATATAAATAATCATATAATTTTTATGAATTCAAATGTAATTTTTATAAGGGTTTAAAAACTACTATTATCAAAAAAAATCATCATTTCTAAATAACTGTTGATTATTATTTTAAAAGTGAAAATAAAAATATTTAGAAAATATTTTGATAAAATAAATATTATTTTTGTAATAAGAACATCAAAATTATCCAATAGTGAATTTACAATAGTTTTCTGAGATAGTTGAATTTTCTGGTAAAAATTAAATACTGTATAAATATATTGTGTGTATTATGATATCATAATGACCCAAAAGTGATGTAATAAATACTATAAATGGTATACATGAACAAATATATCATTTTAATTTAAAATAATGTGATTTTATATTTATTTTATTAATTTTATAAAGCCTTTATGAATCCTCCAAAACTATTAATATATTTTAAGTTTTAAAAATCATTTCTTTAAGAGTATGACTCACTTTCACATTAGAAAGGGAATTATTTTATTAATCTATTCCCTTGGATTAATAAAATAATTAAAAACACATTTATTTGAAAGAAACCATGGTCAAAAACCATGGTAAGGTTTGTGGTTTTGATTATTTTATTATATAGAGTTCAAAACCTATGTTCGAGAAATGATAAATAATTCCCCACTCATTTCTTAAATAAACCCACCCAAGATCCATTTATCTTCACTAAAAATACTTGTGTAAAATACTTAATTTTACCTTCCCTCTCTATAGTCCTCCCAAGGTGCCCCGAATCTCTCAAGAAGCTCCTATCAAGCATTTGGAGTCACACTCTCAAGGTAAAGGGTCCTCTCTTTCTCCCCTTTATTCAAGAATATTCTTCATTTTATGCCCTTTTATTTTCAATTACTGATGTTGGGGTGGATTTTTTCACATACCCCATAATACCCTTATGATTTATAAATGATGATAGACCCCTTTAACTCTTATTATTCCCTCCCATTAACATTTATGTACCCCTATTATGCTACCAAAATTTCATTGCGGGATTCCATGCCAAAAAAATGTGTAGTGAATACCCATGCCCAATTCCTATTAAGTGTATTCAAATTTATGAACTTATACTTATTTTATTGAGTATTTACATGAATTTATTCCACACTCCTTGATTCTGGAATAAAATATGATAAAAATTTATTCCATTTTGTATGATCAATGTGGCACACTTAATCATGAGAATGAAAATAAAGTGATGGGTGTGCTTGGAATTATATAACTCTCAAATGCATTGAGTAATGTTTTAGTCTCATGATATGTCATGAAAGGGATTAGGGATTTAACCTAATCTATTATGATACTTTTTCCATCATGTTATCTTGGAATTTATCCTTGACCTATGTTTATGATGCAATGTTTTAAGTTGTTGCAATATTTCCCATGTTGCCATTATGTTATCATACTATATCATGCCTCATTGTTCATGTTTATGATTCTCACTCCTTTTATGCCCCATTTATATACCTATAGTCTAAAATGTATTAATTTATTCATGTTATTACATGTTTATTCCCTTATTGGGATTTATATATCACCCCTTTCTTATGTATGGCCCCAGGTTATCCCATGAAGTGTGAAATATGAAGGAATAATATGAGCATGTTAAGGAAGTTTTAAATAAAAATGATTTATTCCCTATTTTAAGTTGTTATGTAATGTACCTAATTCTTAAATACACTAGACTTATCAATATTCTGGGTTATATTAAGTGTAATCTTGTGTAATAAATCATGAATTAATATGAAATCAAGAGAATGGTTGTCATAGTTATGGTTATTGACTATAGTTATGGATATCATGGTGTAAATATGATTTCATGTATTTCTTAATTAGAGAATTAGAGTGTGAAATGTAGAGTAGTATTGGGCTTTATAGAATTTATGATTTTTCCTCTTGTGTAAGAATATATAGAATAATTCAAGTCTGAAGATGAGGTTGAATACTTGGTGATCAATATGTGATGAATCTCAGTACTTCAAGTGATTTTCTTTGAGTTTGGGAATATTGGAGCTGTAAAATTCAAGTCTACACTATGTGAAATTATTTATTGAGGCTCTTGGAAGTGGATTTTTTATTTTATTATCAAATAAACTAGGTTTATTTGGGGATATTCTTCATCTTGTAATCATATTTTGTATTAAAGCATGAATTTGTGATATTGGGTGTGAATCCTAAATTGTATGGCGGTATTTCCCATGAATTCTTGTAAAATTAATCCACGTGTAGTTATAGTGAAAATAATTTATAGATAGGTGTGTAATTAGTAAGGAAAGGAGTTGGATTTCACATTGGATCTGATCCTCTTAAAAAAGTTTGTGTTTATTTCTATTTCATTTTATGCATGATCATATAAGGCTGATTTATTTCTGTTTTTAGTGGATTTCACTCTAACAAGTAACTGAGGTTTATTTCTACTGAAAAAAAATTAAAAAATTCCCTCTAATGATTCAAACCCCCTTCTAAGTAGAAGAAAAAAATCCTTCTAGGAACTAAAATTGGTATCAAATGGAATTTAATCTATAGGATCTAAGTAATTCAATTTTGAAAATGGATATTATTAATTCATCCAATAGTAGGGGTGTACTAACATTTAATGGAAAATTTATCATAGCTGGAAGAATTAAATTTTTCCATATCCTTTATCTATTAGACTTTAATTTTTTTTTCAACCATAGTAGGCTTTCCATACTTTTTTAATAATTTTCAAATATAATTTTCATAAAAAATGAATATGTGATTGGATGTAAAATTGAAAATACTATTCTTGTGTTTTTATCAGATAAAGTATACACTAAAGTTATGGGACTATAAAATGAAAAAAATCTAAGAAAAGTTAGGGATTAATTATAAAGGAAATGTGAAAGTAAAAAAGAAAAATCTATAGATCTAGATAAGTTCATTTGAAGAAGAAAAAATGGAAGAGTATGAGTGAGTTTATGATTTATTTACTTGAGTAAATGAAATTATAAGTAATATTTGAGGATTTTGTGAGAAAAATTATGGTTCTGTAATTATGAAAAATTTTATGAGATATTTTATGGATAGATTTGATCCAAAAATTTCATGAATTTAATATAGATAAGATCTTACTCTTTATGGGTTACATAATATTCTGATCTCTTGTGAAATGTGACATCTTGGAGTTCAAAAATAAATTGAATGATGAGATGTATTTTGAACCAATGAGGAATATGAATATTTTCAATGATGAAGATGTTGTTATATTAATTGATTCTAAAAATGGAAAATAATATCAAAGAGCTATTGTATTCATTTTTAAAATATTTCATTAGGGTAAAATAAATAAAAAAGGTACATTTTATGATAGATGTTATAAATGTAATAGTCTTTGACACTATGTAATTAATTGTCTAAAGAAGAAATAAGAAGATTACAAATCTGAAAATAATGAAAAGACTCAAGGTAAGAAGTGGAGAAATTTATCAAGAATATTAAAATAAATTTAGAAGAAATCATATATTTTAAAGAACCAAAAAAATAAATATAATGAGAAAATAATATTAAATTGATCCTATATCACATAGTGATTCTAATGAAGAAACACAAGAAAATTTTACAAATTTCATGTCTTATGTTAAAAAAACTATTGATTCATCTAGTGATGATGAATATTATTTGGAACCAATATATTATTAATACATACTCAAATATTAACATGAGTCATGTCTTGATAAAAACATCATACTAAAAAAATAAGAAGAAATTGGTAAAATAGAATACAAAATTGGTTAATGAAAATTATGAGGGGGGAAGCTCTTATAGAAGAAATTAAAAATCTCAGGTCAAAATTTTCATAATATGATAAGATGACAAATGATTTTGAATAAAAACTCTCTATAAAGGATGAATAATTATCAATTATATGATCAAAATTTCTTGAATTTGAGAAATATCTAAAAAATATCAAGGACTTCAAAATCTATATTAAAGTTATTGGAGAATCCTCTAGAGATTCTGGGGGGGAAAATTGATAAATTCCTCATCTAAAAAATATATTTTCAAAAGTATTAACACTAACAATATAGTTTTAAATATTAATTCTAGTCAAATATAGACCAAGAAAAATAGAGATAAATTTCCTGCAAGAGTTCCTGATGAAATAAAAATACTAAATAAAACTTCAATTATAAATCAGAGGAGAAGTCATAATCAAAAGTTCACCAGATGTAAAATTATAGATATAAAAATTATGGATAAAACTCTGGGTTTTCAAAAAAAAATATATTTTAGGATTATTTATAGTATTGTGGTATGTTTGGACATAAAACTTATATGTGTTGGTATAACATGTCTTTACCTAATAGAAGACAAGAATATAGGGAGAGAGGTTATGATGAGAAAGAATCACATTCTAGAATAAATAAGATAGAAATAGAAACTGACTAAAAGTTGGCAACAAAAAAATAGGTTTGATTATCTAAAAGAGTTATATGGAATTTGGGATCAAAAGGTACATATATCATAAAAATACAATACAAGATTACCTATTAATTTCCCTCTCAAAGATAAAGAGAAATCAGTTAAAGCGCATAATGAGGAAAATTCATGATTGGTAGAAGTTTATTTTAAAGAAATAAAGAAGAAAGGGGAATAGATACTTGATAGATGGTCTTCCCGCAACATCATTAGTGATTCTAAAATTGTGAAGAACATTAAGAAACATGAATGAGGTGAGGTAACATTTTTTAATTACTCTTTATTGAAAATAAAAGGTATTAGCACAGCTCAAATTGAGAATCATGATATGAAATTGTATGATTTTATTTATTTAAAAGGGATAAAACACAACTTATTGAGTTTTCTCTAGCATTACAATAATTAACTTGATGTAAAATTTAAGATAAATACTTGCATCATTAAAATCATAGTTAATGGAATAATTTTCTCTTAAGTTAGTATAACTAGTGTAAATAATTATTGATCGGTTACCCTTCTAAAATATGCTACTTGAGTATGAAAAAATGATATCATGTTGTGGCATAGAAGACTTAAGAATCTTGGCCAAGTAATCCTAAGAAATATTTTGAAACATGAAGTGGTAATAAATTTAACCAAGAAAAAAAGTGATCAATATTAAATCTATGGAACATTTTAGAAGGGAAAGATAACTTAGAATAATCAAACTAAGGTGGATATTACTTCCACAATACAATTGGAATTAGTCCACATAGTTATTTTTGTCCTAATGGGACAAAATTATACATGAGGTGATCTTTATATAATTATATTCAAAATTTATTTTCATCGTATGACTAATATTATTTTCATCAAGAACAAGTTTTTGGAAATTAGAATATTCAAAATGTACAAAAGCTGTGCTAAAAAATAGTATGGTTTATGTATCAAAAAAAGAGATATTATAATCATAAAGAATACACAAGTTATGCATTTTAAATTTATCTTCAGAAAAATGAATCAGGCATCATTATATCTCACTATATATTCCACAACATAATGGTGTTTCATAAAGGAAGAATAGGAGAATTATAGAAATGGGAAGAATAATGTTATCTAAGAATAATATTTCAAAATTATTCTGGAGAGAAGCATTGTGTATTATGGTTTATATTCATAATAAATTTATTTTGAGACTTGATACACATGATACACCCTATGAGATATGGTATCAAAATAATCTTATAGTTTAATATTTCAAGGTCTTTATAAGTCCATGTTATATTAAAAATAAAGTAAAATAGTTGGGAAAGTTTTAAGAAAAGTATGATGATGGAGTCTTTATGGGATATTTATCTAATGGAAATGGATAAAAATGTTTTAATAATATATTGAACAAATTTTTTGAGTTTTTGAATCTAAATATTGATGAAAATATGGGGAAAATAATCCAATATATTCAAGTATATTATTAGTATCCTGTAGAAAACAACAAGAAAATTTCTAAAAAAATAGTTGAAAAAGATTCTGAAATCATACCAAAAACTATTAAATCTAACTCAGAGTTTTCTAGTGATGATTAATAAGGTTTTTTTTGACATAAATTAGTTTCAAATATTAAATAAACATTTTTAAACTGATAATATCATTGGGAATCATAATGCACCAGTTCATATTGGAAGGAAGATAAGATTTTAGAACCAAACAACTCTTATATCGTAGGTTGAACCAAAAATGGTGGCTAACACTTTGAACATGCTGAATGGGTGAATGATTTTAATGTGTAACTCAATAAAATTTGGAAGAATTATACATGGGTACCTATACCTAGACCAAAAAATAAAAATTTGATTGGTACAAAATGGGTTTTTAGAAACAAAATGAATAATAAAGGAGAGGTAACACTAAATAAGGCTATAATTTTTTGAAAAGTTCATTATCCAATCAAAGGCATAGACTTTAAGGATACATTTTATCTAGTTTATAGACTTGATACAACATGAATTTTATTTTCAGTGGGATCTCATAATCATTATAGTGTATTTTAAATGGATGTAAATTCTACTTTTCTGATTGGTGACCTTGAAGAGGAACTCTTTATTGAACAACTAGAAGATCTCATTCTTAACAGTGATTCAAGAATGGTTTGAAGGTTTAATAAAGTGTTATACTTTTTGAAATAGGATCAAAAGTCTTGGTATTCTAAACTTGATTATTTTTTGAGAAAAATGGGTTTTCAAAAGTCACTATTGATATAAACTTGTTCTTGAAGAAGGATTACTCTAACACACTAATGGTGATTTGATATGTGTATAAAATAATTTTTTATAGTAATAAAATTTTATTATATGTGGAATTATCTATAAGGATATAGAAGTATTTTGATATGTCTATTATGTGGGAACTAAACTATTTTCTAGGATTATAGATGTAGAATAATTTGGATTATATCTTTATTTCACAAGAAAAGTATGCCAAATAAATATTGATAAAGTTTGGAATGGAAAATTAAAAAGAGGTTTCTACACATAAATCACTTACCACAAAGTTTATAAAAGATAAAAAAATGCATAAAAGTTGATCAAAATAATTTTATAAGTTTTATTGGTATCCTTTTATATCTCATAGAATCCAGATGATACATTTCTTATGCAGTGGTTTGTATGTTAGGAATCAAAGTCAACTAAATAAGTCACACATGATTACAATTAAAATAATTCTAAGGTATTGAAAATTCATAGTGAGTTATGGATTTATCTATATATGTAGTTCATTTTTAGACCATAATTTTTATAGGGATTCAAATTGGGAAGGTGACTGTACAGATTTAAGATACACATTAGGTGTTGTGTTCATTGTTAGTGATGTATGTGTTGGCTGGTAGAGTAAGAAGAATAGAGCAGTGACCCTAAGTACAGTAGAATCCAAGTATGTTGTGGATACTCATTCATTTACATTGGATTTATGGATGTAGGTTCAGTTGGTATATTTTTAGATTCATATTTAGATATCATTGATGATTCTTTGTTATAATCATAGTTCTATCAATCTTTCAAAAAACCATGTTCAACACTCTCAGTATAAACATAATGACATTCGATATCATTTTATCAAAGATAATGTGGATTCAAGTGAAATAAAACTTTTATATTTTATAATCAAATAGTATCTTTCATATATATTTATGAAAGTTATGCCACATGATTGAAACCTATATTTTAGGCTGAAATTTCATGATCAATCATCCCCACACACTTAAGAATCAATTTCTTTAAGATCCCCCACAGTCCATTGGATTATGATTCCAAATCGGGAGAAAATTTTGTGATGATAGTAAGTTATAGGGGTCTTTTAATCTGATTATATTAAAGTTGTTCACTCAATGATGAAAAATAATAGTATGATTCTATGATGAAGGTAGTTTCCCAATGAGTTTGATGTAGTAGTCTTTAATAATTCTCCATTGAAATGATGAAATGGTTTTGATTATTTAAGAACTAAGTTATTGTTGATTTTTTTTATGTTAGGTGGTTTCAAATTGTTCTCAAAAATTACAAAGGGTGATATTAAACAACACCATGGATTTATGGTCTGGTTTGAGAAAGCTTGAAGATCCCAAAGTACTTGATGAGTTTGGGTTATTGTACTTATTGATTACCTTTATTGAGTTAGTCATTAGTTCTGATGGTGATTGATCTGTTTTGTATGAATTTATATATCATAGAATAAAATTTCATAATGCTAGAAATTGTTTTTTAGACGGGATGAAGTTCAGAGAAATTGGTTCTCATTGAGTTTAAGTGAATACTATAATTTCCTAGGTTTACATAACTGAATTGGTGAAGTGAAAATTATTGTATCCAATCCACATTTTGATTTTTACTATATAGTAAAATCATATAGTCGATTCAAACACATAAAATAATCCACATAGTTGAATGATTCCATGTATCCAAATGATCTATGTAGCCAAATGATTCATGTAGCTATTTTCAGCAACATAGTATAATGAGTAATGTAGTTGAATCCTAATGAGATCCATATAGCTGATTGTGTGATGTAGCTGAATGCAGATTCATGTAGTCGATTCACATAGGTGAAAATTCTACATAGATGATTGGGATCCATGTAGCTGATTACTATGTAGCTGATTCTTCTCCAGGAAGGTGATTCATAATTTTTTCTATGAATGGATTAAAATACTATAGATTCTTGGAATTCAAATATTCTAAGGATAAATCAATTAATATGGTGCTTGGATAGTTGTGAATGCTTCTCTAATCATAGGATTCATTATTTAATCCATGATTCTAGCATGTCAGTCCCAAGTGTAGTTATGGTTATTAACTTCAGTTGTGAATACTATGGGGTAATTATTATTATCTGTATTTCTTTTTTGAAATATTCAAGTGGTAGGTGTGATGAAGTAACAAGATTTAAGGAATTTATGAGTTTTTCTGTCACTTCAGAAAAGGTAGATGATGTTGAGTTTTAAGATTGAGCAATTAACAATTGATGAATCTCATGACTTTAGGATATTTGATTTGAATATGAGAAAATTGGAGCATCCCAATTCAAGTTTTCACTGTGGTAAATTATTTCATGTATATTCTAGAGGCTCATGGAAGTGGATATTCATTTTTATTTCTGAAGTAACCTGGTGTGTTTGGTGATTCTATTCATCTTTTAATCATCTTTGTTACTACAATGTGAATATATGATGTTGGGTTTGACTCCAAAAATATGTGGTGGGATGTATTAGGAATTATTTTAAGAGGAATTAACTTTTTTTATAGTGACAAATAGTTTATGGTTGGGGGATAATAATCCATATCAAGAAGTATGATTCCACACTAGATATGAACCTTGTAAAAAATTATGTGTTCCTTGTTCATTCATTTTTTTCATGATCATGTGAGGTTGATTTGTTTCTGTTTTGAGTGGATTGTACTCTAATAAGTCGCTAAGTTTTATTTATATTGAAAATAAATTGTAAAAACCTTCCTCCACTGATTCAACCTCCTCCACCCTTCACTTCTTCATGGAGAAAACTGAACCTACTAGGAACTTCACCAAATCTGGAATAATATAATGAGATCAAATTTACAGTCTCTTGGGCTATAGAATTTCTTTATTATTATACATGTAATATATGAAACTGATGTTTCGAAATATTCCATGACTAAATAAATCAATAATTTTCAAAATTCTAATGATAAAGCTCAAAATCTCATAGTTGGATATTTTCCAAATTATATAAAGCTGATGAGTTTCACTAGTTCCAAGTCCATGTTGGAAAAAATGGATAATATAAATGAGAATAACCAAAAGTTTAAGGAGTCTATGCTTCAAGTGTTATATAATAAGTTCGATGATTTGAAAATGAACCCTAGTCAAAATTTGGATGGATTATTTAATCTAATCATTGATGTTATTTTAGATATTTAGGGAATTGGTTAAGAAATAAATGAAATTGACATTATGATGAAGATATTAAAAAAAATCTACCTCTTTATAGTCTAAAGGTACCACCTCATAAAGAGTGAAATTTATAAGAATTTTTATTGGATGATCCAAAAATTACTTTGGTTTCATATAAATTGTGTGTAAATCTAGAAGTAACATCAAATCACTTCAATGATAATATAACATTTATTGTTATAGAAAAAAATTACATTGTTTAACTTGTATATGAGGAAAAAGATATGTGAGTTGAATTATTATATCTTATGGGATGAAAATTCAAGAGTGTAAATGGTATGTTTGAAGGAAATCTATCATTATCTTTATTTAATTATAGAAAAATTTGGTATATCACAATAATATGTCCAAGTAAGACTGATAGTAGAGTTTAGAATGATGTAGTATCAACACAGAAGAGAATGCTTCCCCCAATATGAAACTTAAAATTATGGAGTCTAACTAAAAGTGATTTTAGTGGGGAAAATTTTTAACTGATGAAGAATATGATGATAAAAGGTACTTTTTAGATAATGAGGTTGAATTTATTTTAGATATGAAATATTTCCTGATAGAAATGGTATAAAAACCAAATCTGAAATTGAGTAAGAAGATCAACTCAAATGAGTTATTGACCTGAAATTCAAACTTAAAGAAGAACTTGAACATTTTTACATTCAATGAAATAAAAAATGAAATATCAGTTTTTGACTAGTGGAATTAAAAAAATACATTGATTAATTTTATGACAACATTATAGGATTATAAAAAGTTGTGGAAGAATTTGGGGTTTCTCAATAAACATCCAAATAATTGGTTTTTTTCAATGTAGATGTCAAAGAGAAAGAAAAAATTATTGAAGATATTAATAGTCAGATAGAATAGATAATGAAGAGGCTTGAAAATCTGAATGAAGAAGTTATTTTATTAAGGAAGATTGAGGCAAAATAAAAAGATGATTATGATAAGAAGAAGATTCAATTCAAAAAGTTCTCTAATAAATCGTTGATATAAATTGTTGTAAAGGGTACCAGGATTATTGAGAAAATCCTAAAAGGGTATTGGTATGGGACTATAGGAATCGATGTTAATGGATATTAATTTTATACATCTAAGTTAGGAAGAGTTTCTATAATTGATAAAGTAATGGAAAAATTTGGGGATAACTTTCAATCACCTTAGACTCATCAATAATATATAAGTTACTTAGATGTTAGAGGTATGTGGGGAGGAAGTAATGGTAAAATATTTCCCTTCATAAAATGATAATTTTGTGGCTCTCTTGGTCATACAATGACCTAGTTTGTATAGGTAGAGAGATACTTAAGAGAAAAAACTACAAGGAATCAATAATGAAGGATAATAATATATCCTATAACATGAAGACAAAACTATTTATATGGATATTGATATAATTTCCCTAACATTGATCAAAAAGATGTAAATTGTAGGTAAAATAGAATCCAAAACTAACTAAATGGAAGTAAAATGAAAATAGTATCCAAACAACTATAAGAAATTCCCTTGGAACAAGATTTCTATCCTTTGAAGGATGATGAGTATGGTCTCATAGACTATGTTATGTAGGAATAGGAGAGGTTACCTTTTATCTCAACTAAACTAGACATGTCCTATAAGGATAAGTGGAAGAATGAGAAGGTTATTTTTGAAAATAATTCCCTCCAATCTACTAAAAACAACAAAATTATGATTCTTGATAGTGGATTTTCATCAATAATGATCATATGTATGAATCTATTGATGAATGTGAAGGGTCACGTTGATGGTATAGTAATATTTGGAAGTGATGGTGATATAAAAATCAAGGTAACTATAAATAAATGGAGAGATATAGATGAGTGGAGGAGTATAAAAATTCTTTAAGTGGATGGACTTCAATATAACCTATTTATTATTAAATAAATTTTTGAATTTATACTTATGGTCACATTCAATTGGATGGTTTTTTTATCAAAGTTAAAGTGGGAACTAATTTATGAAAGGATTTAGGACCAATGGAAATCTATATCAATTTTATTTCAAGGAGAATATTTTTCTCCTTATGATAAAAGAAGAAAATAGTATTTAGCATTGAAGCCACAGACATGTGCATCAATATATAATAGAAAAATTGTCAAAGTTGAAATCTATAACAGACATTCCGAATATGAGATGAAAATGGGAGAATTTATATGCCTATGTAAGAGGGAACTTGGTTAGGAATCCCTACCAATAAAAGAATAACAGAGGATATAATCTGAATAATCTAGTTCACACTTATGTGTGTGATCCCATGATCATTCCTAGAACATATGGTGAGAAATATTTAATCTTATTCATTGATGATTATAGTGTAATGGGATGTATAATGTTTTTTAGGATAATATAGTAGTGATTGAGTGTATTAAGTTGTTTTGGAGAATTGGTAAGAATTAAACTGAGAAAATGATCAAGATTCTTTATTCTGAAAATGGAACAAAGTACATCACTGACAGTGGAATGAATTATATCTCTCATTAATGAGAAAATCACAACACAATGATGTAGAATAAAGGTTAAATAAGATGATAAATAATATGGAAATTATTTTTCTCATTGAAAGTGTCATCTCTCATCATTATAGGAAGGAATTCATGTAAGTGTAAGTGTACACATAGAATTGATATTTGTTGATCCATAGTTAAAAGAATAATTCATATGAAATGTGGAAAGAATAAAGCCAATGTTGAAGTATTTTAAGGTGTTTGGTAGTAATATTTACTTCCAATTAATGAAATTAAATCATGGTAAATATAGAGATGAATAAAATAAGGGGATATTTTTAGGTTACTCCTTTAATATTAAGGCTTATCAGTTCCTCAAAAAATATTAAACAAGACTATGTAAAGATTTGATATAAAAATTATCAAAGAAAAATATGCGAACAAATTTGAAATTCTATAATTAATTGCGTTTTTTAATGATAAAAAATAGATAAATATGAAATATAGTGTCATGTACAGTCCCACATGTCAATAAGATTATGAGAATGAATTTTTTGATGAAGAAGCTACTAAATGAGATTAACCATTAACTCAATGGATAAAAAGATGAGTTGAGTTCGAAGAATAAAATATTATCAGTGATAAATTTACTCCATAAAAAACTTTTAGTATGAGAAAAATAGGTCACAATACTCTATTATCAAAAGTGTATCCTACCTAGTATGAATAATAATTGAAATATGGTTTGTTGGTTAAGTACATGAATGCGGATTTAAACCGAATAAATAAAAATCAAACTTGGGAGCTTGTAATGTGGACAATAGATCACAAAATCATATGAATGAAGTGGTTTTTCAAAAATAAATATGATGATAACTAAAATTTTATCCAAAATAATGCAAGGTTGGTGTGTAAAGGCTATACATAAGAAAAAGGAAGTGATGCAGAAGAAACCTTCACTCTGGTGGTGAGACTTGAGTTGATAAGACACTTTCTTGTTGTAGATACTTAGATAAAATTAAAAAAATTTCAAATGGATTTCAGGAATGAATTTTTAAATTTAATTCTTGAATGATATTTATTTATTGATCAACTAGTGGGATTTCTAATTGATGATGACAAATTGAAGTTGTGAAGGTCAAAGAAGGCCTTTTATGGATTGAAACATGTCCCTTTAGATTGATATGATTTGTTGGGAAATTTATTGAAGAATCTAGAATTCAGAAGAGGCAAAGTCAATCACAATCCTTATATAAAATTGACCGAGGAAGATTATTTCATGGTGCTTGTCTATGTTGATGATATCATATTCAGAGGAAGAAATCTTAAATTGGTAGATGAATTTTTATATTTAATGAGCTTAGAGTTTGAAATCTCAATTATCAGAGAACTCACATATTTTCTCAAGTTATAAGTTATACAAAATTTGGATACATAGTTGTTTCCTAGGAAAAATATAAAAAGGATATACTGAATAAGTTTGAGATTCCTAATAGAAAACTAGTTTCAAAACTAATTATCATAAGAACCAAGATTATAAAATAGGATGAAGGAAGAGTTATTGATTCAATAATTTACTAGAACATTATTGGTAGCTTGATGTACCTCATAACAACAAAACTGTATATTTTCTTTACAACGTGAATGGATTCTATCTTTCAAAGTTATCATAAGGAGGAATGCCTCTTGGTTATGAAACAAATCATGTGGTATAATCAAGGCATGGTTGGTTATGGTTTAGTGTGTTGTGTAGGGAATGATAAAGTTTGTTATGCATACTCATATGTAGATTTGGCTAGAGACATTATGGGTAGAAAATCCATGAGAGGATAGTCCTTTTTTTAGAATCAAATGCATTGGATAGATCAAAATGAATAAATATAGAATTTCTATTATAAAAACCAGATAAAATTATATTTCAACAACAAAAACATATACACAACTAGTATTTATGAAACAATAACTAGATGATCTTAGAGAATATATAAATCCACCGATTATAATTCATTTTTAAAACCAAAGTATGATGTGTTGATGAAAAATATGTTATAACATTCATGGAATAATAATATTGAGATTTGGTACCATTTCATTAAGGGGAAGGTGGAGTGAAGCATTATAAATATGGTATTAGAGTTTGTGTACTAAATTCAACCATATGTACTTTCAATTTCACAAATATTCAAATAATTGAATATTAATTTAAATATATTATTTCACATAATTCATAGATTTGTGTGACTTTAATGTAATAATTTCCTAGTGTATCTATCACATTAAATGGGCATAAGTGTTCCTCGCTCTGATGAGAACCTTTAAATGTCATGAATATGTTCTTAAAACCTTATTATATGGTAAGATAACATTCTATGATGGGGAACATAGTATTTTTATCATCATGTGTGAGTACAAATAATAATATGATATTTATCTTATGAAGTTCACACTTTGAAGTCTCCAAGATGGGATATTATAAGAACAGACTCACCATAAGGAATTCCACATGTTTATGTGTTATAGGATGTTCTTATATATGATTTTGTGTAATGGTACTTATAATTTAAGATTATTATTAATGCATGTAATGAATCTTTCACTTATATGTGTTTCTATAAACCATGATAAAAATAGTTCTTGGGGAAGTTGGGTACATTGGGTGTGTCATGAATGGTGTGTTATTAATGAATAATTCAAGGAAGTATTTTTCCCTTCCATATTTATGGATGTTGATATCTCATTCTATTAATTTAAATATAACTATCACATTAAATTTCATGGTCATGGATTAATGATGAGTTTATTTTAGATACTCAAAGAAATATGTATCAAAAATATAATTTATGGCATGGTTGTGAAACATGTTTAATGAAATATCATGACAAATGGATTACATTACATAGTGAGTTCTTGTGTGTAGTTTTTGAAATTGAAACATTAACTTATTTATTTTTGGTTCCCTAACCCAATGATAGATGGTAATCTTAGACTTTAGGTTATTACACCTAATATCAATGATAAATAATCCTATAGTGTCACATACTAAGTGTTTCTATTAATCTCAATTAAATTCAATCTGAATTTAATTATTAAAATAAATATTATTTTCACATTCGAGGAATAATTTTATTTAGGATTTATTGGTCACATAAATTAAAGAAATATTTATTCTCAAGGTAATTAATTATTACAGGGAAATATATATTATTTAATTATAAATTATTTGGAGGATTATCAAACCAGTCTTTAGTTCAATTATAAATAATAATTTACAAGATGGTAAAATAAAATTTATTATTACGCCAGTTAGTTCACATCATGAGAAAATATTATTATTGTTATTATTACATGGAATAGGGTCATATAAGTTTTAATATATTATTTAAGATCTGTTTTTCAATTAAATAATATTCAACCTTGACCCTATCTCTATAAATATATTATTATGTCTATTGTGTAGAGATTGATCGAAATTGAGAATCGTTGTGCACAATGAAATCTTGAGCTCTCTCTCAAGACCAAATAATTATCTAGGAATTATCCTTCATTATCCATCATCTAATTAAAGAGTTTGAAAATTATTATTCAATAATGAAGAAATAATTTTAGTGATCAATATTAACACCGAAAGATATTTGATATTCCACGCTAGTACGCAACAATCCATCAGCATTATTCAAAAATCAAAGGAGCACATATGGATCACTACTATAGGGATTATACTCTTGGATATTATAAATGAAACAATGTTTAACCAAAAAGGGTTTCATATGATCAAAATCTTTATCAAATAAATATATCAATTATGAGGTATTGTTTCTTCTAATATATTTAAATTAATTATAAATTTAACATGAAATATCTTCTCTTGGTTTCAGCGATCCTCTTTGTCAATATTATTTGGAAAATTTTCATTGGTCATGATGTTTACATCTTGTATGCTATATGAATGACCCATTGAATATGAAGATTTTTGCATTGGGATCAAAATTGATAAGTAATTTAACTTTTACTAGAACTATCAGCTATAACATGGGGTTACCAATCAACAAGTGGTGGATATATTCATAAAACTTTTTTCCACACCAGTATTTAAGAATCGCCAGTTGAACTTTGGTTTTCAACTACCTCCCTCAACTTGAACAGGCTCTAAAACGTCCCTTATTTCTATTGTACATAATTATTTACCAGGATTTTTTCTATTTTTATAGGTGTTCACATTTTTATTGGGTGTAAGAAGATAGGGGTAGACATGATCCATGGTAAATTTAAAGCATAACAAAGGTTTGACCAGAAAATATTGACATCATTATAGAAATTAGCCTTTTCTATTTTTTCATATAATTATCTTTGAATCATGTAAGATTATATAATTGGTAATTAACTCAATTTTTGGCTTTAGAATAGTTTAAATTTCAAGGGTTCTCAAATGTGACAGATTCTGGAAAAGGAAAAACCATTTTTTATTATATTTTCAAAGGGGTGGAATGAATACAAGGGGAGAAGGAGACTCATATATTGGGGGAGAATGGATGGAAATATTATAATGAGGAACATAGAAAAATATATAGAGGATTGACATAAAAATCCAAAGGGTTAGTATTGTAACCATTTTTTGTAATGTTGGATTTGTTTTCAATTAGAATAATGGACATATTTGAATATAGCTTGAGATGGATGGAGATATACTATCAAGGTTCTATAAGATAAATGAATAAATAATTTCACGAACATATAAATAACACTGTTATTGGAGTTATAGTTTTAAAATGGAAAAGTAATCTTTGCTAGAATATATCAGGGTCACTAAGACAAGTATGAGAAAAATGGTGAACTATCCTGCATTGATATATATAATGGTCACTAGGAAAATGCGTAAGGGTATTGAGAGATTTCAAGAAAATAATGAAGTCATAAATGTATGGGTAATAAGACCCTATATACGTAAGGGTAACCAATGTTGAGGAAACTATTTTGATATATAGAAATTGGTTGAACCACCATTGTATAAGTAAGGTCTAAATTGGATTTTAGAAGAATAGTGAATTACTGAATGTACACTAGAATATGTAAGGGTTTAATTGGCTTCTGGAAAAATTGTAAAGTATTAATCTCACATTGTCATAATGTGTTGGATTGGTATAGCCCGATCTGGTTGGGCCAAATGCTTGTGGCCCATATTACATACTTTGGAATCAACTTTACTATAGCCTTTTGGACTTCCATCTAGTAGAAACTTTAGCTCTTTTGACTTGGGTGGTCTCCTTTCACTGTAGTGACATAGACTTCTTGTGCAGTTGGTGGAAAAATGGATCATCTTCTCCATTTATAGCCCATTTTAGGCTAGGGTTTCTTACTCAAACACCTTGTCATTTTTCTCCTGAATATAGTGATTTTTTTCCTCTATGTGGGCGTAGGGATTATTCCCGAACCACATAAATCCTTGTGTCCTTGTTTTTTTTCCTTTTACTCTTCTGTGTTTCATTGTTTCTGTTTCTGCAACTCTTGGAATTTCCAAAACATAATTAAGGCATGTTTCTTATACCATTTTAGGTAAACAGTGGGTCATGTCATGAGAAGAATGGCCATTTTGTGAAGAGGATTAGGTGAATTCATATAGTACGTCCTATTTAGAGATTTCCATATCGTAGAAGGGTTTGATTCCACAATAGTGTTAGATATTGATAATATTTGTAACTTGGTCATGATATGATGCAAAGATTACACTGTGATTAAAGGGGATGTGCTGCAAAGATCATACCATGAAGATAAAATCAGGGCAATGAAACTCCATTTTTGGCTATTTGTCAACATCAATCAAGATCAAACTGTGAAACACTCAATCACATTGAGATGTAATTGTAAGTTGAAGAAGAAACAAATCTATCATCTCATGATATTTTATAGATTTAAATACGATATTTGGTTTGATTGTGTAGATCTAATTGTTAACTCAAATTAAACTATGAATAAGAACATCATGTAACTATATAGGAGTTTGTAATATGAATAATTCCATGATGTGGGATGTAATGTTGTGAATAATTTGGTCCTAAAAATTTATAGGATTTTTAATCCATCTAAATTGTGTAGGATTTCAGTAGACTTGGTTAACCTAATTTTTTATTAATAGTTAGTTTTGAAGACCTAATCATGATGTAAATAGTGGTAAATTAGTAGATCACGATTTTGAGAGAGTAATATTTTGTTTGTATAAGAATATATATAAGAAAGAAAGGAAAATATAATTGAAAAACTATAAAAATAGAGATATGTATGAATTTTATGAGTAGTTACATTGAATATTAGGATTTGAAGAAGGAACCAAAGTTCAACAAAAACATACATGTTGGTTTAGTGATTATCCATTATAAAGAATCATTGTGAGTAATCATTATGTCAACTTTTCATGTATTCATTATCTCAAAGAAGTTTGTAGATATATAAGATGGTGGAGTGTTACTAGGATCGATAGGGATTCTGAAATGGTATGTTCATTCCTATCCCATTACTTTTCTAGTTTTTTTGTTATAAATTTCATGGAGGAGGTATCAGAGGATTTTTTGGAGTTGGATCTATAGTTATGAATAATTAGGGAGTTTAACAGTGTAGAATAGGGATTTACACTGTAATTTTGAAGTTTAAATCTTGAGTGGACAATGATTTATGGGTTTTATGTGGCTGAGGTTCATAGTATAAAATGGGTTTATGCTATAAGAATGGAATTTATAGTGTAAGTTTAATTCATCCTGAAGTTCTATGGTTTTTTGGATAAATGAAATTTATATCCTAAAGGTTCGTTTTGTAGAATAATTTTTCAAATCCCATGGGTTTTACATCATAAATGTCTAATTTATGAAATAAAATTGGCAGCTCCTAGGTTTATTATAATTTTTCTTTATTGAATGATATTATTATCATTTTTTGATTCTCTCCCTTGGTTGTGGGAACCCAAAGTGGTTTTGGGATACATTTCATCTTGTCTTTCCTTGATTAGATCTATGGGTTTTAGTGATTTATTTCTAGTGATTCATGGTAAGTTCTTCTCCCTCCCCCGTTATTTTCTTTCCATCCTTCTTCCAGGGATTTGTTGTGGTATTTTTTTTTAATATGGGTGCATGTGTGGGATTTGTTTTGATGATCTGTCGATGTGGTTCAGTTTTATCTATTGTTTCCTTTTCTGGTTGTGGTTTTCAGGATATTTCTTCTTCATCCTATAGTGCACAATGAGATCGAAAAACTTTCTTGAGGTAAGGTATCCTCATTCTCTCTCTATTTACTTGCTATGTATGGGAATTGCATGATTTTTATTTCCATTAGGTGGATAATAAGGGTCAGTGTAATAAGATAATAATTGAAATAATTTAAATTTATGGGTATGGGGTAGAATTCTTATTTTTTTTGTTTCTTTGATGTTATTTTTTATATGTCTATGCCATGTTGACACCTTTATGAAAATAACATCCATTAGAAGCCTTGTTTGTGCTATGTAAGATATGATGTGATGACCCTTGATGTTTTGTTGTGTGATAACTATAGTGACCCAATCTTTTTATACATTGATATCACATCTTAATAGATGAATATTAATTACCTAACATGATGATCCATGGCAGAATAATATTGTTATAGTGCCTTCAGAAACTATGATACATGAAAAATTGGTTCATAGCTAAACTACATCAACTCCCACTATGTTTTTCATAACTAGAACCCTTCTTAAACATATCATACATAATACCATTCTCCATAACCTAGGGAAAGGAAACATAAGAAAGGGTGAACTCAGATGCCTAGTAAGGTTAAAAAAAGGATATATCAATAAAAACATTCACATAAGTGTATGAGAACATGATGATTAGATTTGAAAACCATACCCTATATATCATAGATCATAAAATTGAGTCATGGAATAAATCTTGGTAGTTCACAAGACATGAATAATAATGGAATAAAATAACATGTGACATGAGATCATAACATTGGCATATGACATAGATTTGTGGCATGCACATAAGTATAAGAAATTTTATGTCAAGGATATTGACCAGTGCATTCATAACATGTTGGGCTTGGGTTAACCACCCATGTACCAGTTTTAGGTTTGGGATGACCTATCTTGTACCCTCTTTCAGGATTGGGATGACCTCTTGTTTACCCTCTTTAAATATTTAGATAACATACAGTGTACCCTATTTCAAGATTGGGACAACCTCCCATGTAC
Source organism: Viscum album (assembly GCA_963277665.1). Classification (NCBI taxonomy): domain Eukaryota; kingdom Viridiplantae; phylum Streptophyta; class Magnoliopsida; order Santalales; family Viscaceae; genus Viscum; species Viscum album. Next base: position 2,107,893,594 of record OY728132.1, read on the forward strand.
CCTCTTTCAATCTTATGATAACCTCCCATATACCCTTTGATCTCATAGAATATTAAACGTTACCCAATGCATTGAAGGGGAAAATAATTTTGGGACCGCCCATCACATAATTAGAATCATACATAGGTGTTTAATAAGATCATAAAACATTCGTCATATCATAACCCATATAAAGAAAATGGGTTTTATAAACATTTTATCATAGCATAACACATAAAAATGAAACTAGTTTCATAAGCATAACTGATGGAAAAGTAACGGGTTTCATAAACAAAATTCATGGAAAATAAATGGTTTTCTTAAAAATATTTTCATCATAATCATAAATCATATATAGAAATAATAATTATGGTATCATTAGATAATATCCCCAGTAAATCTTAATTAACATAAAATTATGTCATCTTAGATGGAAATTGATTTTGAAATATCACTTGGAATATTTCTTGAGTAAAAAATACTTTCTATTTTGAAATAACTTGTTTAAATTATAAAAAATTATTAAATATTAAGGAACAATTTTCATTTGAAAATAACCTTGGAAACTTTAAAATAAATATTTAAATTATTTAGTATACATGATGATTAAAAATATTGTTCGTGTTGTACACATTAAAACAAATATTCTTTTCACATTTTCAGTAAAAGTAAAACGTACCTCATTCGTAAAGTGATAAGAAGAGTACTTTTTAAAAAATTTATAAAAATTAAAACATGGGTAATAATCAATTTAAACCATCATAATATAATATTAAAAAAATTCTTTAAAACATTTTTAGAAAACATAGATATGGAATAAAAATTATTTTCGAATGAAGAGAGAAATCAATTCGATTTTTCTTAAAAAACAATATTTTGTTCACATTAATCCCTAAAGAGATGAAAAGGAAAATAAAACAAATATTATCTAGAAATAAATATAGGATTATAATATTAATTATTTTTATTTATAGGTAGATCATAATATTTCAACATCATAAGCATAATCATAAACAATCTTAATTAATAATGAGATTGTAACATTCAACCCTTACCACTTTGGTAACTTTTGAATAATAAACCCCATGAAAGAAAGAACCATATATAGGCATGTAAATACCCATAAATTTAATAATAATCATCATAAAATACATTCATGTTCAGTATACACACCACACAAAATAAACAAGTTCCAAATATGGCATGTCTCATAAAAATAAAAGTGAGATGAAAATCCTCATACCTCAAGTATCGAATTTCTTCGTACATGTTTCAAAATATTGTATAAAAAATATATATTTATTATAAATATATTATATAACCATAATAATATTTATCATATCATATATTATTTCTTATGACCTTTTATTTCCCATTTATTAATGATTTCCTTGTTAAAATCACTTTTTGGGTAACAAATGCTTGTTTTTTTTTGTATGTTTTTGTATGGTATTTTATGTCCTTTTACTTTGATCATGATTATATAATTTATAGAATTTTAACCATTCTTTAAATATAATATATATTCATTATAAAATTTTTTAGATTACTAAATTAATGTTGTAGATGGAAAATGAATCACACCATCCATGGAGACGGTAGTCTGTACGTATGCTTGAATGATGTTTCCATTTTCTCGATGAACAGATTGAAAGAAATATGAATATTAATTAAACTTCATAGAATAATTTTTATATCATATATATCATATATATTCATTTAATATACCCTAATTACCATCCATTTCATAATAAAATGAAAAACATTCCACATTGCTTCGTAGAAGCGGTAGTCCACACATACGCACCAATAACGTTATCATTTTTCAAAGGATTGGAAGGTAAGAAAGTAGATTTTATATTATAATTTCATAAGTATAATTATGTCATAAATATCATATAAATATGTTAAATAAATCATTATATACAACTATGAAATTTGGTGATGGAAAATGAATTACATTAGTTCGTTAGGCGGTAGTCTACCGTACACACAATCGATGGTTTCATTTCTCATTTGATGGATGAGGATATGTATATAGGTTATTAAATTAATATAATAACATATAATTATATGTGATATAAATATTTTTTTATATCATAATAGTTTAATAATATTTGAAGGATGTGTAATAAGAAATAAAATAATAATGCTCAATTAATAACGATACCTCTTTTTCAGACTACCTCTTTCGGTTTAAACCAAAAAACTTCTTAAGAGGTTTTTATAAAAATAATAAGGACTATAGGATGTGGGTAGAGAAATAATGAATGTATTTTTATGTTATTGGTAGAATAAAAAGGATTTTGAAGTGTGAATATGATAGGAGAGTGGGTGCCCTTTATAAGTGGGGGAGAGGATACACTTGGAATTTTTGAAAAGAAAAAGTTATACCCACATTTTATACATTCAAAAAGATTCAAAATGGATCATTCTATGACATTATATGATATAATGTTGAAATATGTCTATAAAATATGAATTTTATAGGTTTTTAGGTCATTTTAACCCTTATCTTTTTAGTTTAACCCCTATATTTTTAGTTTAACCCCCAGTAACCTATTTTAACCTTAACTGCAATAATTAATTTTTACATTTTTTACTATTCATTATGACCAAAAATTAAATTAAACTTATTATATAATATTTATTATTATAATTAAAATTACAAAATCCATTTTTACAAATTCAATTCACAAAATTGGTAGGATTTAATTTAAAAATTAAATCTATAGATGCGATTAAAATGAGGTTTTTCAAAGAAAAAGTTTTCATAAGTATAAAAAGCATTTATATCAAAAATAAACATAAAATTGATTTCAATGATCTAAATTGGATTAATAATAACATAATTGAACTAATTTTACTTTCAAATCATTTTTAAAAAAAATATAAATTTTTAAATGATTTAAAATAAAATGCAATTTTCAATAAAAATTAGTATTTTTTACTATTCATTAAAAAATACACTTTTCAAAAAAATCACAAAAATTAACCCTAAGATAATTTTGAAATTATGATTCCAAAAATTAATTTCATTTTTTAAAATAAATTTTCTAAAAGTGGGAAAAATATTTATTTTTTCACAAAAAAGAAATAAAAATCATTTTTTTAGAAAAATGTATTTTTGAAGCATATAAAGACTTTACGAATATTGATTAATTTTTTATCAATATGTTTTATTTATATAAAACCATTATACATAATTTTAAAAAAAATATTCTTATTCATACTTCCAAATTTAATGGCTAAGTTATAATAGTCATATTTAAATTATAATATTAATATTATAAAATGGTTCGTTAAAAGTTAGTGTTTTATGTAATGAAATATATTTAAATTAAATATATTTTAAAAGAAATATTTCATAAAATCTCAAGGTGTTGCAATTTCTCCTTAAATTAAAGGATAATTAACATATATTTGGATAATAAATTGGTTTCTAATGGAATCTGCTTTGTGTGATAATACCCATGCTAAATTAAGAAGTAACGTGATGAAATCCCTTGAATAAATTTTGGAAGCCGAAATATTTTTATATTGTGTGTGGTTTCTTTTTTGTGTTTACCTGTGTTTTTTAGGATATTGTGAGGTGGTAGTGGTTATCAGTTGGTCTATGTGATGTGTTTAGGTTGTGATGCAATGGTCGGTTATCATAGATGTGATGTGGGAAGTTGTGTGATGGTGGTGATGTGTGGTGGTGTTGTGTCATGTGAAAGTATCATGAGATGAGGTTGTGGGATATGATGTACGTGGTGTGCAGTAGTTGTGATGTATAGGGGTTGTGATTGTGTAATGGTTGTGATGTGTGGTTATTGCAGTTACATGGTTTTTCCGGTGTGGTGCGATGGTGATGGTTGATGTGATACAGGCGAGTTGTTATACAATGTGGTTCGGTTGGTTTCCCAGTTAGACATAGAATAAATGTGGTAAATGATTATGAATGTGTTGAAACCTAATGAGTGGTTTTTGGATAAATTAAATGAAGAAAATAATGGGTTATGTAAATGTGAAATAAATTGATTAGTAATGAAAGTTAGTGGAAACTTGATATATAAGGAAAGTGGTGAAACTTATAAATGAATATGGGAAATGTTGTGTGGCTTGTGTGGTGGTTGTGTGGTGTGATGCATGTAGTGGTTGAAGTGTTTTTGGTGGTTGATGTATGGTTTAGTGGAGGTGTTGTGGTGTTTTCTACAGTAGTTTGTTTAAACCCATAGGATGGGTGTTGTGTGCTATCTATATATCATGTATTTTTATGTTATTTATTTATATATCCCACCAAAGTTGTATAAAATTGATAATTCTTAGAGGTTATAGGTTCCAGGTGTTTTCCCCAACATCTAGGATGGTGGTGATATGGATAGATGGATGCCCCCTCTTCCCCAATCTTCCTTCAACTGCAGTTATGATACGATTTGGTGCTAGAGATTACCCAGTAGTATTGGACCAGGTGTTTTTTAGGTGAGATGTGATGTGATATGTGGTGGGGTTCATGCATGGTAGGAGGAGGGAATGAGGTTTATTTTCTTCACATTCATGATACCTTACTTCCCTAGTTATATTATAATATGAAATATTATGGGCCATGTGTCTTTGAGAGAGATGTGGTATGAGGATTCCAGATGCTATTATAGGATTCTATACCTTTCAATGGTGGTGTGGGTAGGGATGAATCCCAACCCACATCAGAGATGGCTCATCTATATTTAGGTAATATGTGATGTGATATGTTTGTGATGTGTCATGTATGGAAGGGATGGGATCATATCATGTTTGAATTTGGGGTGTGAGATCATAAAATCAGTAGATAATCAGTAGTGGGGTTTTTTTCTTTATTTTTGGTCTCAATGATATATTATTATATTGGATGTGTGGTTTGGTGAGTGAGCCATGGTGGGGTTGGGGTTAGTTATTTGACCTTTATAGGTGCTTATTGGTTCTTCTATTTTTTTCACTGGAACATTAGCATGATCTTTTTAAATGTGCACTATATACCTTAGGTATAATCCTACTAAGTATACGTGTATGATCACGCTACATATATAAATATTTTCTCAGGTTTCTAGGAGTACTTTGAGGGAAAATATAGACATTTCTATCTTGGGTTGGAGTTTTTGGTGAGTCACTTCCATAGGACTTGTCTTTTGGTATTTACTTGGAGACTTCTTTTGTATTGTATTTTCTTTGTTCATGCATTGTGGGGTAGTTTTTGGTTTACCTTTATATTATCTACTAATGTTATTTGGTGTTTTTTTATCACATCTTCTAATCTTGTATTAAATTATAAGTAAATTCCTCCCATTTATGATATTTTTATACCCTCAGTACTAGTCACTAACCCGGGACCTACTAGAGGTGAGACTCAGAGGTCATTATCTCTATTCCTTCTTTATAGTATCTTTGAAGAGAGTGGGTTATAAAAAACTGGCATCAAAGGTGATTTTTGAGAGAAATTATGGATTTTGGAGTTAGTAACAGTGAGTATTAAATGGGTTGGTAGGGAAACAGAGCTAGTTGATCTTGCTATGATACATAGGTTAAGGATACCAACTACGACATGAGATTTTAGGGCCCCATGTGATCCAATTAAAGGACTTTAAGATTATTAAATGACCAAGTGAGGTGGAAATTTCTACATAGTAGTGACCTAGGAGAGGTATGTTCATCATGATTGATTTTTTCCATGTTTGAATTGGGTTATTTTGGGAAAAATAAATTGAATTAATTAAGTAAGTTTGTTTTAATTTCATGCTATTGGAATTAGGGTGTTCTTATATATTTTTAGGTATGGATCTTGATCATCATTTTTGAGTAGATTAGGTAGTTTAAGTTCAGTAGGCTAATCCAATTGATCATTAGAATATTGATCTAGTAGATAAGGATGAGGCATGGAACTGGGATTTTCATGACTTTTAGTGGTAGGGTTTGGGAAAGTATAAGGTGGGTCTTATACCTATAGATAGAGAATTGGTTAGAGGAACTCTAGATCGCTTTTGGTCTGATATAACCATGGCATAAGTTATTGGTGTTATTGTTATTTAGTCAGTTGTGGGGAGTTGTGCATTAGTGTTGGGTGTTATTTCATGGTGATCGTAGGGTGGTTGATGTGTTGTGGCCATACTTAAAAAAGGAGTTCTTTTTAGAATTCCTATCATCAATAGTGATGGATACCAAGTAGTAGGAGTAGATCTCCCTTTATCAAGGGAGCCTAAGCATGTGGAATCTTGGGACCAGGTTCAAGGACTTTTTATACCTTACTTTGGATATTTTTCCAGATGAGGAGTCCAAAGAACAGCTTCTAGAGGATTATTTTCACCTAATGATCAGTTATGTGGCCACTTCATTTATGCTAACTATATATCTAGATGTTTATAAAAAATAATAGGTTATCAAGAGGATGATTTAATTGGGATTTGAGCCTTGAGATAGTGGATAATAGGGAATCACATAGAGTTTAGTTTCAGGTAGTGGGTGATAGTTGTTCAGGCAGTCAGTGTTCCAGCCAATGGGGAACCGACCATAGCAGATCTCTTTTAATTCTTTTGGGTTGGGTGGCTCCAGATCACCTACCAAATACTTTTCATTTTTTTTATGTCTTTGGAGGATGTGGTAACCACCAAGATCAGTTCTTGACCAACTATAGAGGCTAGTATCATGTAGGTGTTCATTCCCCTTTTCAGTAGTAGCAGAAGTGGCCGCTAAGGTTGTTTCAACTCCAAAGAGTGTCGTAATTTGTTCAAAACCTAAGATAATGAGGTGGTGGAATATAGAACCCTCATGATGGTCTCATTCCAAAGTGAAATAGGCTAAATCATGGTCATATAGGGAGATAGTATAAAGTTAGAGGGTTTAGGCATGGTATGATTCATGCGTTAGAGAAATCAGTGCTTGTAGGTCTATGATTTGTTCGAGGTATTATTAGATTATAATCTAAAATTATCTATGATTTATATTATTCTAGGGACTCATGCTATTTTTTTAATCCTACTTTGGTCGGTGATTTTGGAAGGGTCATAGAGAGGGTTCCAGTTCACCCGGTGTTATCCATGCCTGTTGGAGGTCATGATTCTTTGTTTAATGTGTTTTGAGGATGTAGACTGTTGATGGGGAAGCACCAATCAGTGGAATATTTCCTCTTATTGCAGTTACAACTATACGATGTTATCCTTAGCATTGATTGGTTGTATTCTGTAAATGCATCCATTTGATTTTTCTAGAGGATAGTTTCATTTTCTGATGTAAATGGCCAGTAAGTGGCGTTCATTGGTGAGTGGGTTTATTATATGGGTAGTGGGAAAGTGTAGCCTCTTTTTTATAGTTTTTTAAGTTTTCGGTGGAAACTCAGGTGGAAGATGTTCCCAGGGTTGTGGAGGAGTTCTTATATGTTTTCCCATAGGATGTTATGACCCTACCACCTCAATGTGGTGTCATGTTTGTGTTAGATTTTTTATCGAGTGCATCTCTAATTTTGATGGATCCCTATTGAATGGAGCCTACAAAGCTACGTGAGTTGAGGTTGTAGGTGGATGATCTAATTCATATGGATTTTATTCAACCTGGTGTGTCTCCTTGGGGTGATCCAATGTTATTCACTAATAAGTCAGATGGTGGTATGAGGTTGTGTATAGACTAACAGAGGTTGAATCAAGTGACAATTAATAATTATTAACCTCTTTCAAGGATTGAATATATTTTCAACTAGTTGAGTGGAGCTAGTTGGTTTTCTAGGATCGATTTTTATTATGGATATCACCAGTTGAGGATGAAGGATGAGGATATCCCAAAGATTGCCTTCAGGTGAATGTATAGTCGCATTTATTTATAGTCATGTTGTTCATTTTCATGAACACACCATCCATGTTTATAGGGCTTATAAACTCCATGTTTTATGAGTTCCTAGACCAGTTCATTTATGTATTCATCAATGATATCTTGGTATAATCAAAGTTATAGGAGGAGAAGGATGTGCATCTCAAAACTATTTTTTAGGCCCTTACACCATCATCTTTATAGTAAGTTGTAAAATTGTTAGTTATAGACACGATAGGGGAATTTACTTGGACATGTTGTGTCTGAGTAGGTTGTGGAAGTAGACATATTAAATGTCGAGGCAGTTGTTTCTTAGGTAGAACCCAAAAAGGTGGTAGAGGATTGTAGTTTCCTTAGTCTCACAGGATATTATCATAATTTTGTACTTGATTTACCTTGATTTTCATCCCCACTATTCACATTTATCCAAAAGGACCAGGATTTTTTATGGACCAATCAGTGTTAGGAAACATTCAGTTACCTAAATAAGAAACTTCTTAGTGATCCAGTGCTTTAATTTTCTGGGGATGGTGTGTTATTTGAGTTTTTCTATGATGTGTACCATCTAGGATTGGGATTCATGTTGATTAATTAGAGAGAGGTAGTCTATTATGGGTTAATAGAGTTATTTTTCCATGAGCATAACTATTTCACCCAAGATCTGGAGTTGGTAGTAGTGGTGTTTGCGCTAAATATATGGCATCATTACCTCATCGGTGAGCACTTTTTTGTTTTCACATACCATAAGAGCCTAAAATATTTTTTATCTCGGAAAGATATGAATCTATACTAGTATGGGAGGATGGAGTTTCTTTAGGATTAAAATTTTCAAATCTCATACACCCTGATAAAGGAGAATGTGGTGCCCATACATTGAGTTGGAAGTCCCAAGGAGATTTGGTTCGAGAGTATGTAGATGTTTATAAAGGGATAGAAGATCCTGAAGTGATGCATATTGACATTGGAGATAGCAGTGATTGAGGTTTTATTAAATAAATGACTATACAGTCATCCTGTATGCAACAAGTGGAGGAGTCTTAGTGGGGAGACTCAGAGATGGAGGTGATGTGTGATCATTTTGTCCATAGATATGCCCATGAGGGATGGTCGGAATTAGATGTTTTTTTGAGGTACATTGTTTGTTTCATATATGATGCATGAGTGGATTCCCTGTGTGTTTCATATCTAACCTTTAATGTTATATTCTAGTGTGACCAGGATGTACCGTGGCTTAAGGAGGTAGCATTAGTGGTCGGGGATGGAATAGTCAGTGGAAGAGTTTTTGTCATGGTGTTTGGTTTGTTAGAAGGTGAAGGAAGAGAACCATGTCCCTAGAGGTATTTTTTATTCCTTAGATATTCTTTATTGTAAATGGTAATATATATCAATGAGTTTCATTATAGGGTTACCTTTAGATTAGTGAGGATGTGATGTAGTTTGGGTGATAGTGGACCGACTTATGAAGTCAGCTCATTTTATGGCAGTCCATGACTCGAGTGTCATAGAAATTTTGGAAAGGTGATATATAGATGATATAGTTAGGATTCACAGGGTACCAAGGACCATTATATCTGATTAGGATACTCTTTTTACCTCATTATTTTTTAGAGGATTTCAACATGATTTTGTCTCTTGATTTCACCTTAGCACTAATTTCCACCCTCTAATAGATAGACAGAGAGTGTAGACCATCCAGACACTAGAGGATATGTTATGGTACTATGTCTTAGACTTTTTTGGAACGTGGGTAAGGAAATTTTATTTGGTTTATTTTTAATACAATAATAACTATCACACATCCATTTTCCTAGCTCTATTTGAGTCATTATAGGGTTAGCCTTGTTGTTCTCTATTATTTTAGACAGGGGTTGGGGAGTTATAATTTCTTGGTCCTGATGTGGTGAAGAGCACAACTGAGAAGATCCAATTAGTCTGAGAGAGGATGAGGGTGGAATGGGGTCATTATAAGTCCTATGTTGATCATAGTTAGGGTTCATTGGAGTATGATTTTGGGGACCATGTTATCTTGAGAGTCTCCCCTGAACATAGGAAATGGATTTTTGGTAGGGAGAGTAATCTTTATACCTAGTTTATTGGACCCTTTAAGTTGTTGGGGTGTGTTGGTGAGGTGGTATATTGGTTGTAATTTCCACCATAGTTGTGGAGGATCCATAACATCTTTCATGCACCTTATCTTAATTAGTATATTCATAGTGACTCTCCATCATTAACTGGGGAGAGTTGGATATTGGGGATATTATGGAGGCATGGTGGCCTCTAGGAGAGTACTTGGGAGTGAGAGACACATATGTTTTCTCAATACTTGAAGTTTTTTAGTTTTTCATTGATTTGTTCTATTTTGATGATGTGTTGTTTAGATCTTGTTATTTTTATGAGATGTGTTTCTTCCATGATGTTGTGATGTGTGATAAAACCCACAACACTTGAAAATGGGAGGACCTGAATCTTAATCAAGATTCATTATATTATGATGTGATTAAAACCATGTAGGTGGGTTAGTGCCACCCTAAATAGATAATATATTGATAAGGAAGATGGAATTACATGATTTTTGTTCTCAGGATAGTGTTGTTGGATTTGGTGTCCTTGAGCCAACTATTTTTAATTGGATTACATGTATATTCAATGTATTTAATATTAATAAAACTTCTTATTACATATTTTTCATTGTTCTACATGAATCTAATGTAATAATTTTCTAGAGTATACATCGCATTGATAAGGTCATAGTAGTTCTCCGCTATGATGAGAAACTTGAAGTTCGATGATGATATTCTTAAATAATGTTCAACAGTTTGATAACATATAATGATGGGACAAATATTACCTAAAATATCATGTTTGAGTGCTCATAAGCATATGAGGCTTCTTCTTATGAATTCGACACTTGTTAATCTCCAAGATGGGAGATTATGATAATAGACCAGCCAGTAGAAATTCTGCATGTTTTTTTTCATTGTATATTCCTATATATGAGTGTGTGTAATGGTCCTTTGAATTTAATATTATTATTAATTCATTTCATGACTTGTGAACAGAGATTTTCTAAAAAAACCATGATTACATATGTTCTCATAAAGGTAGGGTATGTTGGGTGAGTCACGATTGACATGGAATTAATGGATAAGTTGAGGAAGGATTTTTCCCTTCCATATTTATGGAAGCTGATATCTTTTTCCTTTGATTGTAAAAGAACTATCACCCTAAATTCCATGGATATGGTCTAATGACATTTTTATTTTAGATATTCAAATAAAGATTTATCAATCATATAGGTTGGTGACATGGATGTTCAACATACTAGATGAGATATTATGACAAAGGAATTATATTACACAATGAGTTTTTGTATGTGGTTTTCATCATTTCAACATTAATTTCTTTCTCTTAGGTTCCTTGACCTGTTTCTAGACAGTAATATTTTACTTTAGGAAAGGCCTCCTAATTTAAATGAGAAACAATCCTAGAGAGTCACACACTAAGTGTTACTGATTATCTCGAATAATTTTATTTGAATCTAAATAATTTATAAATATTATTCTCAAGACTGAGGGATAATTTTATTCATGTTTTATTAATAAAAAATTTTATTAATGAATGAAATATTTAAATTAAATATTTATTTAGAAGCTCGATAAATTCTAGAGGAGTTTAAATGGGCCAAGACCGTGTCCGGTGAAAAATATTATATAAAAAGACTATTAAATAATATTTATTATTGCACAAGTTGGAACACTCAATAAAATAATATTATTATTATTATATGGAAAGGGGTTTATTAAAGGTAATTATATTATTTAAGGTCCATCATGCAATTAAATAATTATTTTAACCTAAACCTTAGATTTATAAATATATGGTTATATCTATTGTGTAGGGTGTGAAATAATTGATCAGTAAAAATGAAATAGGTAATTATTGCACACAGATAATTCTATCTCGACTCATCCTCTCTCCCTCTCAAGAATAAGAAATACAAGATAGATTCCTTCAAGACTGAAGTACATGTTATCAACATAAATAATTCAAGATAATTGATTTGTCGTGCTAGAACCCAGAGATTGATTGGAATTTCTTAGAGATAAAAGGAACACATGTGGATCACTATTAGAGGGATTATATCCTTGTATCCTTATATTGTAATGAAGGAAATCTAAAAGGGTATTTTTGGATAATCAACATTCATAAATGAAGAAATATCCTAATCCTAGGTATTCATTTCTTCTAATATTAAATAAATTAATTATAAATTTGACATGAAAGATCATCTCTCATGGTTTCGAGCATATAAATATTAAAAGAAATTTTAATATATTACCCACCAATGCACACTTCTGCTATGTCCAAAACCAAAAAGTGGTATCAGAGGGGTTACATTTAAATTTATAATTATTTATTTTATTGTTGATCCATATGCAATTTTGGTTACATTTTATTTTCTTATTATTTTTTCTTTAATATAATTTGAATTAACATGTTATCAATATATTAATAAAGTTTGTTCAGTGTTTAATTTTCTTAAGGTCTAAGAATAGATGAAGAATGATTGGAGATGCCATTGGGAACTACCAATTTTTAGATGGAAATATAGGGTTACACGGAATGTACTCAGAAGTACATGTCGTTTTCCCTAGTACACTACACTTGGACATGCCATGGGATACATGGAAATCTAGGAAATTATTACATGCAGTGTACACCATGTATTGGCTGGACAACCTAGAACACTATTATCTGATTACACAGTGTGTATCAGAGTACACACCACATAGTCTACATAAGTTAGAAGCATAAATCACACAATCTGTGTGGTCATTATACACCGTCAAACCATGGGAGACTAACAAACTTGAGTATTTATGATATACACAGAATGTATGTGGTATACATAGTGTGTATTTCATCAATTCTTATGTCTGGTATATAAGCCAAGTTATCTAGACAAAACAGAATTAGAGATTCATGGTGTGTAGCTGGCTTGCACACATCCTATAGTCTCTCACTTAAGAACATGTTGATTCTTTCAACGAGTTTCAAAAGAACTCAAAATTCATATCACATGAAGTGTAGTTGGCCTATACACATCATGTAATAAGTTGAGATACATTTAGAAGACCCAGAAGAGTATCTTGGGCACACAACAAGCTGATACATGGCATGTAGATGACATGTACACACCGTGTAGTCCGGTTGAGTCAACACACTAAAGCCCCAAGAATGTGACCCAAATACATAGAAACTGAGGTACACAGAGTGTATATGGATAGTACACACTTTGTAGTCTCCAAATTATAGGTATAATTAAATTACATTAAATTAAAAAATTTAGAATTAAAAACTTATTGCATTTATTGTAACTTTAAGTGTTTGACAATTTAATAAGGGTTTTAAAGAATTTCAAATGACCAATTAATTTATTGTAATAAATCTGAAACTATTGGTTCTATAATTTATTTTACATTAATTCCTTTATGATGGTTATCATCAAGAGGATTATTATGGTAATTAAGATGAAAGGGAATTAATTAATGCAATCACGTTTATCTTAATAATAATGAATGAATAATGAAATGAATGTTATCCATTTACTTTTTGTGTGTATGTTTCATGTATGACCATTCATGAGCTTGAACAAAAACTATGTATGTGTTGGATGTTTTAATTTAATTTATTGAATGGGTTTACAATTTATTATTATTAAATTAAATATTATGGTTTGTGAGTCATATCTCTCTCTATTATTATGTAGGACCTATGTTTCCAAGAATATTTATGTAATACCATTTAACAAATCCATTGGTTCTCCTCACCTATGTGTGATTTATAAATATTTTCAATTAATGAGTTTCCCAAGGAGCGTGGTGGTGGTTCAAGATAGAACCATAATTATGTCAACCCAAATATTATGCAGGTGGATAGCTGGAATGTTGTAACTCATTCCAACACTACAAACAAGATTTATTTCCCCTAGGTCAAAGGTTAATTTAATTTTAACTCATTAAATAAACCATTAGATAAATCTCGTGAATGTATTATTTAATTATTTATTTATTTCTATCTATAAATTATTTATTTTATGGATGTAAGGTCGTGATCACATAAATAAATGAATTAATGTGAAAAGACAAAAATTAAATAAATGAATTGTGCATAATTTTTTATCCAACATGGTTAATTAATTAAGTGACATCAACTTGATATTAACTATACATATCAAGGATAAAAAAGATAAAATTTATGCATAATAATTAAAATTCCTCAGTTAAATATTAAGTCAGGATTAGCCTACCATTACTTGGTTAGGAATGAATGACTTAGAATTAATTTTTTGAATAACCCTCATTGGGACACTTACATTTAACATGGAGTTATTATGAAGGCTATGGGTTGACTTAACCATCTTACATCAAGAAAAGTAAACCTCACTAGACTTGATGTAACTTGGAGGAAAGTGTTGAGGAAATCCAACTTATGATTTCATGATAGGGGGTCCACTCAATAGATCAAAGAGTTGCAAGCCTATAATTGTAAAAGACCCACCTACCTAAATTCCTTCAATTAGCTTGACCAACCCACATTGGGGATATACTAAGGGGAATATGGATCCTTTCTACTAGAATTTCCTAGAAGCTATACATTCTAAATTTAGTGGTGAGGGCTATTGGGACTTGATAAAATAGTGGAAGATTTAATAAAATTTGTTAATTTATTATTTCTCACATAATTTGTAATAAATAAAAATAACTAATAATATGATATTTTAATTGTAGAATAAAATTTCAATATCATTATCCACATTATCCCTATGATCAATATTATAGAAATATAACCTCATAATAGGCAGTAACATATAGGAGTGGTTTATATGCCTTTGGGTTATGTTATGACATGAATGGAAATATTATGTGCTAGAATCCTCAATGCCTAATATTCCTACTAAATAGGCGAGTGATGAAGAGTTCCTTATCTATGAAAAACAATTGAGATATTTAGTCGGCGTTCAATGTTTGATGATATCAGTTGTGTCTAGTTAACTCATGAAGTCTCATGAAAACATGGATGTGTATAGAATTCTTTATTATGAGAGATAGATAGGAACAATTTGAGATTTCCAAGGAGTTATTTCAAAGAAACATTGTAGATTATATCCCAACTCGGCCTCATGTAGTCAATATTATTAGGTACATTGAGCACCTATAGGATCTAAGGTTTAAAATACCTGAAGAACTGGGAACCAATCTCATTCTAGAATCACTCCCTCAAAGTTTCTTCTGCTTTTTTTGAATTTTAATATGAACAACATTGAGAAGTCTCTTCTAGATCTTTTCACTCTTCTTCACCAAGTAGATAAGGATATGAAGTGTGAAAACATTTCATCCTTATAGTGAAAAAATGTAAAGAAAAAGGGGAGATATTTAATCCCAAATCTTCTTCACACCCTTCTAAGAAGAGAAAGATCAAGGGGAAATAAAGGGAACATGATGTTTTCTGTTTCACATGTGGAAATAAGGGCCACTAGAAGAAAAAAATTCACCCAAACAAAGAAGAAATGGGAATATTCAGGTGTGTTTGATATCAAGTGAAATTTATCTATTTCTATAAATTGGGTATTAGATACATCTTCCGGTGCTCATGTATGTATTCAAATATAGGAACCAAGAAGATTCTAATTTATTGAACCAAGGGAGGTAGATCTATGAGAATCCAATGGAAATAAACTGGTTGTTGTAGCAATCACATACTACCATCTCATGTTTCCAACCAAAATGATCCTAGTTTTAAAGAGTTGTTATTGTGTGCCTTCGATTACCAATAACATTATATTTGTATCCAAACTTGATACGGATCAATTTGTTTTCAAATTTGGAAATGAATGTTTCTTCTTTTATAAAGATAACATTTTTTATGGTAATGCACATTTAAATAATGGTATTTATGTGTTTGATTATACAAACCAAGTAATGAAAATTGATTAAAAAAACTACTTCACATTACTCATACCACACCCAACTATGGAATCATTGTATAGGTATTGTAAATGAAAATAACTTCACTAGATTATAAAAGATTTATATTCATATTATTTTGAACTAAAACCACTTATTATATGTCATGCATGTTTACAAAGTTAAGTGAACAAATCCTCATTTAGTGGAAAATGGATTCTTGAATTAGTTCATATAGATGTTTGTGGACCATTTCCAATTGAGGCAAGGGGTAGGTACTCAAACTTCATAACTTTTACTGATGATTTTAGTGGGTATGTATATTTATACATAATAGGGTATACATCTAATTATTTTGATAAATTCAAGGAATAAAATAATTAATTTGAGAACAATATTAGTAAGAAGATTAAGAAAATCTACTCAGAATGTGGTGGATAAAATCTTAATCAAAACTTCATTGTTTACTTACGGGATTTTGGGATCCTATCTCAACTAACTCGTCCTTATAAATCTAAATGGAATGGTGTAGTTGAAAGGAGGAACCACAACTTGTTGAACATAGTGAGATCAATGATGAGTCATGTGAGTCTTTTATTATCCTTTTGAGGATACATGTAAAAAGTAGTGGAACGGATAAAAAACCAAGTTTCAACTAAAGTAAAAGATGGTATACCATACCATTTATTAAATGGAAAGAAACATGTATTGTCATACTTACATGTGAGGGGTTGCGAAGCATTTGTTAAGGCCTCTTTAGGTAACAAAATTTCACCCCAAGGCACAAAGTGTTCCTTTATAGGATATCAAAAAGATACAAGGTTGTATTACCTATATGAACCATCATATAAAAATGTAATAATGAAAATAAATTTCATATTCCTTGAGAGGGAGCATGTCTCTAAAATTTATAGTGGTAGAAAGATCAACTTTGATGATGTTAGGGCTCAAGGTAAACAAGATTTGGCATAGGAATAGATTCCACAATGCCAAATGGAAGAATAAATTGCTCTAGAGACACAAGTACTATGTATGAATACAAGAGAGGTTAGAAAACTAAAACGGTGTGGTTTTCTAGTCACTGGGGATGGTTAATCATTATTAGTTGATATTAATGATCCTCTGGCTCATAAAGAAATAATAAGTGTTATGAATATTTCCATGTGGCAAGAATCCATGAATTATAAAATGGATTCTATGTACCAAAACTAAGTTTATATTTTGATATACCTTCATTGGATATAAATACCATTGGTTAAAAATGAGTATTCAAGAATAAACGGGGCATGGAAGGACAAGTCGGTACTAATAAGGTGTGACTGGTTGCAAAACAGTTTAAATATAATCAATACATTGACTATGAAGAAATATTTGTATGATATTAAATGATGAAATCCATTAAAGTTCTATATTCCATTATTGATTTCCATGACTATAAGATTTGGAATATGGATGTTAAAACAGTCTTCCTTAATAGGAACCTCTGGGAAGATGTCTATATGACACAACTAAAAGGGTTTTTGACTCCAAAGGATGCCAAGAGGATGTGAAAATTGAAAAAAAAAATCCATTTATGGATTAAAGAAAGAATCTAGGTTATAGAACATTCATTTTTGTGAAGCCGTAATTTAATTTGGTTTTATAAATAATGAGTGTGATCCTTGTGTATACAAATGTTTTAGAGGTAGTGCACAAAATACCAATCTTACAATCTGTTAAGGCATGGTTAAATAAATACTTCTCTATAAAGAAATTGGGTGAGGTAGCATATATTCTTGGGATCGAGATCCACCATGATATATCCAAGAGGTTTCTCGACCTAATTAAATTATATACATTGATAAGATACTGAATAGATTTAGTATTGATCAATCCAAGAGGGGATTACTTCTAGTGTCACATGGAATTTTTCTTTCAAGGAAAATGTTTCCTTAGAAACATGAGGAAATAAATATAATAGAAAGGATTCCATATGAATTAGTGATTAGGGAAGTCTTGTGTGTTATTCTATAAACTAGAATAGATTTTTCCTATGCATTAAGTGTGGTAGGAATATATCAATATGATCTAGGTGACCACCATTGTATGGGAGTTAATACTATCCTAAAGTGTCTCAATCATACTAAGGATATGTTCCTATTTTATGAAGGAAATGAGGGACTAGTCATTAAAAGATATTAAGATAATAGTTTCCAAAGTTATCAAGATGATATGAAGTCACAAATAGGATAAATATTTACTTTGAATGAAGGTGATGTGAGCTGGAAGAGCTCAAAGAAGTTTATGGTCACAAATTATACAATATATTCCAAGTATATTGTGGCTTTTACGATTGCTAAACTAGCATTATGGATGTTTAACTTCATCCAATATCATGATGTGGTACTTGAAAAAATATATCTTATCACACTCTACTATGATAATACTACAGTTGTGGCTCTTTCAAAAGTGTCAAGGTCACATCAGCAGATTAAGAACATACTTTGGAAGTATCATCTCTTGAGGGATTTTTCACAAAGAGGTGAGGTTGCAGTAAGTAGTATTTCCATGGAAGATAATGGGGTGTACCCCTTTACTAAAGACTTGGATCAGTAGAAACATGATTATCATGTGATTTTTAGTAGATTGAAAGTCATAGGTAGTTGTCTCTATTCTAACTGGGAGTTTGTTGGAGTTGGAGTCCTATGACCAACTATTTATACTTTTATTAAATGTATATTTTATGTATTTAATATTAATAAAACTTTTATTTTAAATATTTTTCATTGTTCTACATGAAACTAATGTAATAATTTCCTAGATTATATGTTGCATCGATAAGGCCATAATCGTTCCCCAATATGATGAGAACCTTAAAGTTCTATGTAGATATTCTTTAAATACTTTTCTTTGGTTGGATAATGCACTGTGATGGGAAACATAGTACATAGACTGTTGGATTGAGTACTCATAAGAATATGAGGATTCTTATCATGAAGTTTTCACTTTGTAATCTCTAAGATAGTAGATTATGAGAACAAACCCACCAATATGAATTCTATATGTTTTGGTTTCATTGGATATTCCTATCCTCGAGTGTGTGTAGCGGTCATTATACTTTAAGATTATCATTAATGCATTTCATGACTCATGCACTTAGATTTTCTTATGAAAACCATGATGACATGTGTTTCAAGTTAGGTATGGTATGTTGGGTGCATCATGATTGAAATAGCATTAATGGATAAGTCTAGGAAGGATTTTTCCCTTACATATTTATGGAAGCTGATATCTCGGACCTTTGATTGAAAAAGAAATGTCACCCTAAATTCAATGATCATGGTGCAATGATGTGTTTATTTTAGATAGTCAAAGAAATATGCATCAATCATATAGGTTGGTGACACATATGTGTAACCGGCTTGATGATATATTATTAAAAAGGGATTATATTACACCATGAGCATTTGTTTATGGTTTTCATCATTACAACATCAAGTTCTTTCTCTTGGGTTCCTTTACCTATTTATAGATAGTAATCTTTAACATTAGGAAAGACATCATAATTCTAATGTGAAACAATCCCATAGGGTCACACACTAAGTGTTACTGATGATATCGATGAAATTCTACTAGAATTTAATTAATTGAATGGATAATATTTTCAAAACTGAGGGATAGTTTTATTCACATTTTATTGATTGTAAATATTTTTTTGATGAATGAAATATTTAAATTAAATATTTATTTATTTTTTCAATAAATGTTATATGAGTTTGAATGAACCAAGACCATGTTTAGTGACCAATATTAAATAACAAGATGGTTAAATAATATTTTTTATTTTGAAAGTTTATGTGCACCACAAAATAATAATATAATTATTATTATGTGGTATGGGATTTATTAAATATTATTATATTATTTAAGGGTAAAAATTCAATTAAATAATTATTTTAAACTAAACCCTAGATCTATAAAAAGACAGTTATGTTTATTGTGTAGGGTGTACAAAAATTGATCGGTGAAATCTAAATAAATCATTGTTTTGCAAAATGAATTCTATCTCAACTCTTACTTATCTCTCCCTCTCAAGAATGAGAAATAAAAGAGAGATTCCATTAAGACTAAAGGATGTCTCATCAATACAAATAATGTAAGAGAATTGATTCACCGTGATAGCACCCATAGATCAATTGGAATTTCTTGTAGATCAAAGGAGAACATGTGGATCACCTCTAGAGGGATTATATCCTTGGATCCTCATGGAATAATTAAGGTAGTCCAAAAGGGTCATTTCAGATGATCAACATTCATCAATAAAGAATGATCCTAAGAATGGGTATTTTTTTCTTCTAATATTAAATAAATTGAATATAAATTTGATGTTCAAGATCCTCGCTCATGGTTTTGGGCATAGAAATATTAAAATAAATGTTAATATATTGCTCACAACCACATGCTTCCATTACATCTAGAACCAAAAACTATTGTGTGTTGTTTTTGGTAGTGATTTTTTGGGCAGTGTAGAGTTTTATAAGGTTGTGCATATGGTTGTGTGGAATGTGGCAGTTTTTGGCTGGTACTAGAGGATGTGGTGTTATTACTAGTGAGAGTTTGTAGTGTGGTTTCATGGGGTGTTTTGTGGGCGTTTTTTGGGTATTTCAATTCAATTTTTTTGGATGGTGGTAATGTTGAGTTGTAACGATATCCTTGAGAGGTATCTCATGAGGTGGTTTTTCAGACCCCATTATTTTCATTAGTTTTGGTTTTTTATTATCGAGGGAAAGAATAATTTGATAGGTATCTAATATAATGGATTGTTCCTTCACAACCCGTTACTTTACTGTTTTTATGGTTGTAAAATTCTTGGAGGAGGTCCTAGAGGGTTTTGTGTAGTTGAAGTTATAGTTGTGCAGTAGCAGGGAGTTTTACAGCATAAAAGAGGGAGTTACGTTGTATGTTGGTAGTTTACATCTTGAGTGAATAGAGGTTTATCGATTGTATATAGATGAGGTGTAGAGAATAAAATGGGTTTATTTTATAAGAATGAAATTTATGGTGTAATATTAATCCATCCTAAAGTGCCATGTTTTTTTATGGAAAATGAATTTACGGCCTAAAGGTTTTTTTTACAGAATAATTTTTTGGATCCCATGGGTTTTACACTATAAATATGGGACTTACACCATAAAAGTGACAGCTCCTAGGTTTTTTATAGGTTTTCTTTCTCAAATGATCTTATTCTCATTCAGCCATTATCTCCCTCGGTTATGGAGAACCCAAGTTTATTTTGGATACCTTTCATCCATTCTTCCATCGCTTTGATCCATGGGTTTTGGTGATCAAGTTCTGGTGATTTGTGGTAAGTTATTCTCTCTCCCCCGTTGTTTTCTTTGCATCCTTCTACCATGTATTCATTATAGTAGTGTTTTTTTAATTTGGGTGTTCATGTTGTATATTTTTTCATGATTTATTGATGATATTAATGTTTATCTTTCATTTTCTTATGTAGTCGTGGTTTTCAAGATATTCCTTATTCTCCCTATGGTGTGTAATGAGAATGGAAAGCTTTGTTGAGGTAGGGGTTCCTTGTTCTCTCCCTATTTATGTGATATATGTGGGAATTGGATTATTTTTGTTTCCATTTGGTGTATAATAATGGTCAGCATAATAAGATAATAATTGGAATAATTTAAATTGTTGAGTATGGGGTAGAAATGGCATGTTTGTTCTACTTTAATGTTATTATTGATATGTTTATATCATGTTGACACCTTACTGAAAATAATGGTGGTTAGAAGGATTGTTTGTGTTATGTATGATATGATGTGATGACCCTTGTAGTGTTGGTTTGTGATCACACCCTAAATAAATGTCTAATAAATTTATATTTGGCTAATAAAGTGGTTTCCCATATAATATGGTTTTTGTTATAATACCCATTCTAAATTAAGAAGTAACATGGTGAAATCCATTGAATAAATTATGGAATCCAAAATGTGTTTTTATTGTGTGTGGTTGCTTTGTTGTGTAATCCTATATGGTTTGAGCTATTGTGAGGTGGTGGCGGCAATCAGTTGGACTATGTGATGTGTGGGGGTTGTGATGTGGTGGTTGGTTGGCATGAATACAATGTGGTAAGTTGTTTAAATGGTGGTGATTTGTGGTGGTGATGTGTCATGTGGTAGTGTTGTGTGATGAGGTTATATAATATGATTTAGTGTGCAATGGTTATAATGCACAGTGGTTTTGATTGTGTAGTAGTTGTGATGTGTGGTTGTTGTGGTGAGATGGTTTGGCTAGTGTGGTATAGTGGTGATGGTTGATGTGAGACGGTTATATTGTTATACGGTGTTTTTATGTTAGTTTCTCAGTTATCCATGGAATAAATGCTGTAAATGATTATGAATGGGTTGAACATGATGTGCGGTGTTTGGCTAAATGAAATAAATAAAAGAATGGGTTATGTAAATGTGAATAAAATGACTTTGTAATGAAATTTAGTGGAAACTTAATATATCTGGAAAGTGTTTAAACTTCTAAATAAATGTGGGAAATGTTGTATGTATTGTGTGGTGGTTGTGTGGTTTGATTAATGTAGTGATGAAAGTGGTTGTTATGGTTGATGTGTGGTGTCATGGAGGTAATGTGGTGTGCAGTAGAGAAATTGTTGTAAACACATAGGTTGGGTGTTGTGTGCTATCTATATATCATATATGTTTATGTTATTTTTTACACACCCCACCCAAGTTAGATAACCTTAATAACTCTTAGAGGTTCTAGGTTTTGGTTGTTTTCTCCAACATCCAGGATAGTGGTGATACAGATATCTTGCTAAATCTTCTTCCCTACTATTCCTTTAGCAGCAATGATGGTATGAGTTGGTGTTGGAGATTACCCAACAATGTTGGTATAAGTGTTTTTTGGGTGATATGTGATATGATGAGGCAATTGTGTGATGTGATGTGGGGGGTTCATGCGTGGTAAGAGGACATGAGGTTTATTTCCTTTATGTTCATGATACCATAATTTTATTGTTATATGATGAAATGGTATTTTATGCACCATGTGTCTTTGGGTGATATATGGTGTGGTGATTCCTAATTCTATCACAAGATTTTAGACCTTGCGAGGGTGGGGTATGTAGGGATTCATATCAACCCACATCAGATATGGCCCAGGTGTCTTCAGGTGGGATGTGATGTGATGTGGTTGTGATGTGTTGTGTAGGAAAGGGATGGGAGCATAGGGAGTTTTATGTTAGTGTGTGTGGTTGCACCCAACTTTACCCAAGAAATATGGTAAAAGTGGTCACTTGTAGTACAACTTGGGTTATTGAATCTACAGGGACCGAAGAAGAAACCTTGAGACACTAAGATTGGATGCGGGATTGGCTATGAAGTGGTCATCTTTAGGGTTTATTTTGATTAAAAAAACTAATTATTTAATTTAAATAACAATTAAAAAACACAAATTTTCTTGATCTTAAACAATTATTTAAGATGAGTCGATCCAAGGTTTTCTCTAGGGCTTTATAGGATGTATTTGTTTTTCTTTGGATTTTCTGTTCATTGGTTCAAGAGGTATCCATTAAATGAAATAATTCCTCAATATAATTCTGTGATTTAATCCATACACAATTTCAAGTATAATCACTAATTCACTTATAGTATCACTTAAATTATCACTCCAAGTAATTGGATCGCACTAGTACTCAAAATGTGTTGTCGTTAAAGTCAGTGAAGACAAAGAAGAAGATAAATCAAAGAAAGGAACTCTTAAAATGAAGAACAAATTTTAGAATTTAAGAACATAAAATAACATTCAATCTAGACCATGAAACTCCCTATGATCAAACAATAAATTTTATCCCTCCATTGATGTTATTCTATCAATGGTATCAGGTATTCGACTTAAATAAGCGGGGTTGATGAAGAAAAACAATGAAAAATGAACACTCTGCCATTGTGTGATGAATTTACAAATGATGGTGTGAATAAATTCACATATTTATTCAATGGTATCAATGTATGAATAAAAGGAAAATAATAAGTGAAGAATAATAATAACTTTTATTAATATACTAAACATGAAAGAAAAACATACATTAGGGAAATTGACGATGCGATTACAAAATAAAAGCAGGAAATTACAATTGAAAGAAATACAATAGATGAATGAAAAACTTTGATGCCCAAATTCCCTTCACCACTACCTCCTTATATAGGAATATTTTGAGCATTAGAGAAACCCCACAATAATAAATTCCATCACCATTAATTTTTATATTCAAAAGGATGGTGAGAAAATAAAGGGAATTGGATGTTTTGAAGTTGTCTAGAAAATTCATCCTCCATTTTGATGTGTGAATTTTTAACTGAATATGGCCTAATTTGGAGGGTTTTTAGAATAAAAATATTCTTGTACATCTTTTTTATATTATTTTTAAATATTTAAGGTCATTTAGTTTATCCGTTTGGATGTTATGGGAGAAATGGTGGGATGACTTTATGGGCATTCAGATCGGGCCCACCATTTAAATATCAACTTCAGATCCCTTTATCTCCATGAAAAATTAAGAATTATCTCTGGAAAAGGTTAAATTAAATAATCCCCATATTTTCATCTTTCTACATTTAAAATTTTAGCTTCATTGGACTTAGATTGTGGGCCCCACTTTTGATTTATGGGCCTTAAGCCCATTATACTTTGTCTAGAAAATTTATTCATTCATGATGAAAAATATCTATATTTTCTTAGAATTCATCCATCGATACTAAAAGATAAAATGTTCCAAAAAAATCGATCAATCATATCCCAAAATATAAAATGAATATAATGAATATAATTTTCTCCACAAATAGATGAATGATTGAGCCCAAATTTTCATTTTAAAGATGAATTGCACTTAAGATGAGAAATGAAATTCAATTTTTATAATGCACTAAAAATTATGTTTGTGGACTTTGTAACACATGAATATTAAGATATTAACAATGAATATTATTCACTTTCAGCAGGTAATCACACCCCCCAACTTGATTTTTGCTAGTCCTGAGAAAAATATATCTCAAAAATATGAAATTCGAATTCCCTTTTCCAAAAATATTTTAACACATATTTCTTATAAAAACATCATTCCAAAAAATCATGAAACCATTCAAAATTATTTCAGACAAGATATTCCACAAGTATATCCCAAGCCCAGGCTCATTTCTTTGTTAAAATTCATCGTCACATTTCATCCAATTTCAATTAAGCATGATGATGTGTTGTGCATCGCAAAAGACATGGGGGACATTTTCTTTTTCAGGGGGGAAATGGAAGTGCTAGGTGGGAATCACATTAAACATTAAGATGAGTATCCAATTTTATTTATTTTTTTTATTTTTTTTATTTTTTTGATTTTTTTGATTTTTTTTGATTTTTTTGATTTTTTTTTGTTGATTTTTTTTAACCATAATAGATATGAAAAGACTAACTCTGGGAAAGACAGCTATGGAGTCACGATCCCCAAGTGTTGGACACCACACATATTATCAATTCCATACTCTAAAATAGAGATATAAAGCCTAACTCTTGGCAAGACAACTATGGAGTCACGATCCCCAAGCGACGGATGCCACACATTTGGACAAAACATTGCTCTATGTAGTCTCTTTTTTTATACTCAAATTAAAATAAAAGTGGCCTCGAACCCTATTCTATGATGAAAGGGACCCAATAACTCAAATTTACACCCAAGATCTAGTAAATGTGCATTGTGGAATTTTGACTAAGAGGATGAAAATGTAAACTTTGAAAAATCACATCAGACAACCGCACTTTCCAAAAAATATGCTCATAGACATAAACATGCATTAAAATCATAATTAAGGCATTTAAAAATCATTTTTCATGTTTCACAATATACATTAATTCATTAAAGAATAATTAATTGGAATTTTTTATCATTAAAGCCTGATATTTTTTTCAAAATCCCATATTTTCACTCCCCCCAACATAGAATGAAACTTCCCTCGGTGTTGAAAGAGGAGAGAAGAGAGATATTATAATTATGAAGAAATAGGGGGAGATTTTATTTGAAATTAAATCATGAAATAAAATCACCTAGTTTGCAGTTTATGACCCATCAAAAATAAATTGATCAATTTTGCTTCACGTGACATGTAGACTCCTTAGGAGTGATTGAAGTTTGGGTTTGAAATATTGATGGCATGGGTTTTATTTTGAAACACTAAAATTCATCAACACCTAAATATTAAACACAAGATACATTATATCACATTGTAAACCCCAAGGGGGTCCCTTGAAAAAAACACTCAAAATAAAAAAAATGCAGAAGTCGGGTTGCCTTCCAGAAAGTGCTTAATTTATAGTCGTTAACTCGACTTAGACCACCTATATTATCCAATACCAACTTTAAAAATTTTAAATACCCCATATTTCTCCACTTAAAATTTATTTAGATTGATTCTTTTTTTAGAATTTTTTTATTTGAAAACCCATGTTCAATAAGAATTTTGAAAATCAAAGGAATTTTAGTAATAGCTGGTCCAATTTGTTCTGTAGTCTTTCCTAAGATTTAAAGGGACATTCCTCCTTTGTGGGATTCTTGATAAAAATGTATTATAATTGAATGGTCTTGGTTATCATAAATGGAGGTATTATATAGTGGGTAAGGTAGGATCATAACTTTGAGCTTAGTTTGACTGAATTTTCTCAAAGAAGATGTGAATTTTGAATCAAAATTTTTTTCTTCTCCAAAAATATTTTAAATAATTGGTTCCTTTTGAAAATATGATTCATCCTTAAAATTGTCCATATGAATGTCAGGAGGGGGTATGGACTCTATATTTGTTATCTCTCTCAATTTTTCAATGATCTTTGATTCTAAAAAATCATTATTGGAGTAATATTTTTGGACACTCAATCCATGAAGACAAATTTTACCCTTGTGAATCCAAAAAATTAATTTCCTCCTGATTTAAATACCCTTTTACATTTTCTTGACCTTCTTTATTCATCCCATATCCAAAGGTTAGTTATTTTTTAAATTGATGATATTTTTTGGGTTAAAAAATTTGTCTATTAATAATGAGGAAAGGACATCCTGAGTGGAAACGGGTTCCTAAAAAGTATTAATGCTTTGTACTTCTAATCTCAAATTTGAAACTTCTGAATTCATTATATCCATTTATTCACACAATTGTTCAAGGAGTTTTTGAGGGTTAGGTTGTATAGGAGTTTTTACATCATGAACTTCATTAAGTTTGATCTCTTAAATCATCCTAGAGAGGGATTAAAATTGATCCTTTAAACAATAATCATCCCATTGATTGTACAATTCATCGGGTGTGGTGTATTCAATCAAGGTTGGTTCAATAAAATTACTTATATGAGGTGTTTCACAATATTTATTTCCCATTTTATTATATAATTGGTTTATAAATGGGTATTTTGGAAGATAATCCATTGGAGTTGATTGAAAATTGGTTTTGGGATTCTTTGGACACATAGAAACAAAAGGGGTAATAGAGAAGAGAAATTAGGGTGAGAATAGAAAATTTTGGGTGAGAAAAGAAGACGAGTGTATAAGGTACTTACCTAGGTCCCAAAAAATGGCACCAAAATTTAGTTATGCCCAAATTTACCCAAGAAATATGGTAAAAGGGGTCACTTTTAGTAAATCTTAGGTTATCGAATCCACAAGGACCGAAGAAGAAATATTGAGACACTAAGATTGGATGCGGGATTGGCTATAAAGTGGTCATATTTGGGGTTTATTTTGATTAAAAACTAATTATTTAATTTAAATAAAAATTAAAAAACACAAATTTTCTTGATCTAAAACAGTTATTTAAGATGATTCGATCCTAGGTTTTCTCTAGGGCTTTATTGGATGTATTTTTTTTTCTTTAGATTTTCTGTTCATCAGTTCAAGAGGTATCCATTAAATGAAATAATTCCTCAATATCATTCTCTGATTTAATCTATACACAATTTCAATTCTAATAACTAATTCACTTATAGGATCACTTAAATGAGCACTCCAAGTAATTGGATCGCACTATCACTCAAAATGTGTTGCCGTTAAAATCAGTGAAGAAAAAGAAGAAGATAAATCAAAGAAAGGAACTCTTAAAATAAAGAAAAAATTTAAGAATTTAAGAACATCAAATAACATTAAATCCAGACCATGAAAATCCATAAGATAAACCCATAAAAGGTTATCCCTCTATTTATTCTATTCTATCAATGGCAGTGGGTAGTCGACTTAAAGAATCATGATTGATTAAGAAAAACATTGAAAAATGAACACTATGTTGTTGTGTGATGAATTCACAAATGATGATGTGAATAAATTCACATCTTTATTAAATAGTATCAACGTGTGAAGAAAAGGAAAATAATAAGTGAATAATAATAATAACTTTTATTAATATACTAAACATGAAAGAAAAACTTACATTAGGGAAATTGATGATGCGATTACAAAATGAAACAGGAAATTACAATTGAAAGAAATACAATAGATGAAAGAAAAACTTTGATGCCCAAATTACCTTCACCACCACCTCCTTATATAGAAATATTAGGAGCCTTAGAGAGACCCCCCAACAATAAATTCCATCCCCATTAATTTAGAGAGTCAAAAGGAGGGTGAGAAAATCAAGGGAATTGGACGTTTTGAAGTTGTCTAGAAAATTCATCCAGATTCATCCTCCATTTTGACGTGTGAATTTTTAACTGAATATGGAAAAATATGGAGTTGTTTTAGAAGAGGAATATTCTCTTCCATCTGTACTCAATTATCTGTAAAACTTTCAGGTCATTTGGTTCATTCATTTGGATGTTATGGGAGAAATGGTGGGATGACTTTATGGGCATTCAGATCGGGCCCACCATTTAAATGTCATCTTTGGATCCCTTTATCTCCATGAAAAAATCAGAATTATCTCTGGACACAATTGAATTAAATAATCCCCATATTGTTTTCTTTATACAGTTAAAATTTCAGCTTCATTGGACTTGGATTTTGGGCCCCACTTTTGATTGATGGGCCTTAGGCCCATTATGCTTTGTCCATAAAATATCTTCATTCATGCTAAAAAATATCCATATTTTCTTGGGATTCATCCATCAATCCTAAAATATAAAAGGTTCCAAACAAAGTGATAAATAATATACCAAAATATAAAATTCAAAAAATGGATATAACGTTCTCCACAAATATATGAATGATTGGGTCCAGATTTTCATTTTAAACGTGAATTGCACTTAAGATGAGAAATGAAGTTCAATTTATATAATTCACTAAAAATTATGTTTTTGGACTTTGGAACACATGAATATTAAGATATTAAAAATGAATATTATCTACTTTCAGTGTCTAATCACACCCCCCAACTTGAGTTTTTCTACTCCCAAGAAAAATATATCTCAAAAATTGGAAATTTGAATTCCCTTTTCCAAAAACATTTTGTATATATTTCTTATTAAAACATCATTCCAAACAATCATGAAACCATTCAAAATTATTTCACACAAGATAGGTCCACAAGAATATCCCAAGCTCAAGATCATTCCTTTGTTAAAATTCATCATCACATTTCATCCAATTTCAATTAAGCATGATGATGTGTTGTGCATCACAAAAGACATGGGGACCATTTTCTTGTTCAAGGGGGGAAATGGAAGTGCTAGGTGGGAATCACATTAATCCTTAAGATGATTATCCTTTTTTTTATTTTATTTTTTGTTTGTTTCTTTTAACCACAATAGATATGAAAAGACTAACTCTGGGAAAGATAGCTATGGAGTCACAATCTCTAAGTGTCGGACACCACACATATTATAAATTCCATATTATAGAATATAGATATAAATCCTAACTCTTGGAAAGACAATTATTGAGTCACAATCCCCAAGTGTCGAATGCCACACATTTGGACAAAACATTGCTCTATGTGGTCAGTTTTTTTATTTTATTTTTATACTCAAATTAAAATAAAAGTAGACCCGAACCCTATTCTATGATTAAAGGGACCCAAGAACTAAAATATACACCCAAGATCTAGTAGACATGAATTGTGGAATTTTTATTAAGATGATTAAAATTTAAACTTTGAAAAATCACATCGGACAACCACACTTTCCAAAAACTATGCTCATGGACATAAACATGCATTCAAATCATAATCAAGGAATTCAAAATCATTTGAAAATAAGTTTTCATGTTTCACAATATACATTAATTAATTCAATGATAATGAATTTAATTTTTTATCACAGTTTTTTTTTTGAAATCCCATATTTTTACTCCCCCCAACTTAGAATGAAACTGCCCTTAGTTTTGAAAGAGAAGATAAGAGAAAGATTATAATCGGGATGAAATAGGGGTAGAAGTTATTTGAAATGAATTCATGGAACAAAATCACCTAGTTTAAAGTTTATGACCCATCAAAATTAAATTAATCAACTTGGATTCACATAACTTGTAGACCCCTTGGGGTGATTGAAGGTTGGGTTTGAACTCTGGATGGCATGGGTTTTATTTTAAAATACTAAAATACATCAACACCTAATTCATAAACATAAGGTACATTATATCACATTGGAAACCCCAAGGGGTTCCCTTGAAAAAAACACAATACACACAAAATAAAATAAAAAATGCATAAGCCGGGTTGCCTCTCAGAAAGCACTTAATTTAAAGTTGTTAGCTCGACTTGGACCCCCCTCCCAAATTATCAAATTCCAACTTTCAAAATTTTTAGTACCTCATTCTTGTCCACTTCAACTTTATTGAGATTTATTCTTTTTTTAGAATTTTTTTATTTGAAAACCCATGTTCAATAAGAATTTTGAAAATCAAAGGAATTTCAGTAATGGATGATCCAATTTGTTCTATAGTCTTTCCTAATATTTCAAGGGTCATTCCTCCTTTATGGGATTATTGATGAAAATATATGATAATTTAATGGTCTTGGTTATAATAAAAGGGGGGACTCTTGAGTGGGTAAGGAAGAATCATCACTTTGAGTTCAGTTTGATTGAATTTTCCCAAAGAAGAATGGAAATTTGAATCAAAATTTGTTTCTTCTACAAAAATATTTGAAACAATTTGTTTCTTTTGAAAATATGATGCATCCCCAAAATTATTCAGTTGAATATAAGAAATGGGTATGGACTAGTTGTTTGTGATATATCCTAATGGTTTAATTATTGGTACTTATAAAAATTTATCAATGGAGTTATATTTAAGAAACTCAATCCATGATGTCAAATTTTCCTCTTTTGAGTCAAAAAAATCAATTTCCTCCTGATTTAAAGACCCTTCATCAATTAATTGATCCTCTTAAATTATCACATATCCAAAGTTTAGTTCTTTTTTAAATTCATGAGTGGTTTTTGGGATAAAATATTATTCTATAAGTGATGAGGAAAGGACATCCTGAGTGGGGATGGGTTCCTCAAAAGTCTCAATGCTTTGTATTTCAAATCTCAATGATAAAACTTCAAAATTCATTCTATCCATTTGTTCACTCAATTTCTCAAGAATGTTTTTGGGATTGGGATATATAAGAGTTTGTACATTTTTGACTTCATTATGTTTGATCTCATTAACTATCCTTGAAAGAGCCTAAAATTTATCCTTTAAATGTTCATCATACCAAATATTGTACATATCATCAGGTGTCGGGTATTCATCCAAGGGTTGGTCGATGAAATTTTCTATGTGAGGATATTCCCAATATTGATTTCTTATTTGATTCTATCCTGAGTTTATGATGGGGTAATTTTTGTGATAATCCATTAGATTATACTGAAATTTTAATTCAGAGTGAAGAAAAGAGAAAATAAAAGAGAAATGGGGGTGAGAAAAGAGAATTTTGGGAGATAAAAGAATGGAAGTGTCTAAGATAATTACTTGGGTCCCCAAAAATGGTGCCAAAAATTTTTTGTACCCAAATTTACCCAATAAATATGGTAAAAGTTGTCACTTGTAATTGTATCATACTAACACTCAAAATAAGTTGTTTTTAAAGTTGGTGAAGACAAAGAAGAAGATAAATCAAAGAAAGGAACTCTTAAAATAAAGAAAAAATTTAAGAATTTAAGAACATAAAATAAAATTAAATCTATCCCATGAAACTCCCTAATATCAACCCATAAAATTTTAGCCCTCCATTTATTCTATTCTATCAATTGAAGTGGGTATTCGACTTAAAGAAGTGGGATTGATGAAGAAAAACATTGAAAAATGAACACTCCACCGTTGTGTGAAGAATTCACAAATGATGGTGTGAATAAATTCACACCTTTATTAAATGGTATCAATGTGTGAATAAAAGGAAAAGAATAAGTGAATAATAATAATAAATTTTATTAAGATACTAAACGTGAAATAAAAACTTACATTAGGTAAATTGATGATGCGGTTACAAAATGAAAGCAGGAAATTACAATTGAAAGAAATACAATAGATGAAAGAAAAACTTTGATGACCAAATTTCCCTTACCACCACATCCTTATATAGGAATATTATGATCCTTAGAGACACCTCACAATAATAAATTTCATTCCCATTAATTTATAGAGTTAAAAGGAGGGTGGTAAAATCAAGGGAATTGGACGTTATGAAGTTGTCCAGAAAATTCTTCCAGATTCATCCTTCATTTTGACGTGTGCATTTGTAAATGAATATGGAAAAATATGGAGGGTAGTAGAATATAAATATTCTCTTCCATCTATCCTATGTTATATTTAAATTTTTCAGGTCATTTGGTTCATCTATTTGGAATTTATTAGAGAAATGGTGGGATGACTTTATGGGCATTCAGATTGGGCCTACCATTTAAATCTCTACTTCGGATCCCTTTATCTCCATGAAAATTTTAGAATTAGATCTAGACACAGTTTAATGAAATAATACCCATATTTTTTTATTCCTAAATATAAAATTTTAGCTTCATTGGATTTGTATTGTGGGTCCCATTTTTGATTGATGGGCTTTAGGACCATTATGCTTTGTTCAAGAAATTTTTTCATTCATGGTTACAAATATCCATCTTTTCTTGGGATTAATCCATTGATCCTAAAAGATAAAATGTTCCAAACAAAGTGCTAAATCATATCTCAAAATATCAAATTCAAAAAATTAATATAATATTCTCCACAAATAGATGAATGATTGGGCCCAGATTTTCATTTTAAACATGAATTGCACTTAAGATGAGAAATGATGTTCAATTTCTAGAATGCACTAAAAATGATGTTTTTGGACTTTGTAACACATGAATATTAATATATTAACAATGAATATTATCCAATTTTAGTGGATAATCTGCGTGAGAGTGGAAAATCAGTGCGGAAGTGGTATCAGGGCGCCTTACTTTATTATTGTCTTGATGCTATATTATTATATTGGATGTTTGATTTAGTAAGTGAGTCATGGTGATAATGGGGTTGGTTAGTTGACCTATATAGGTGTTTTTTGGTTCTAATGTTTTTTCACCGGTGCATTATCATTATATTTTCACATATACACTTGAGACCTTGGTATGATCCTTTTGAGTATACTTGTATGCATATCCTATATATGTAAAAAACAATTCAGGTTTCTAGGAAGACTTTTAGGACCAAGCTGGATATTGCTAGCTTGGGTTGAATTTGATGTTGAGTTGCTTCCATAGGACTTGTCTTTTGGTATTTTCTTGGAGACTTATTTTTTATTGGATTATATTTGTTCATGAATTGTGTGATGGTTTTTAGTTTACCTTTATATTTTCTTCTAGATTTATTTGGTAGTTGTTTATACTATATTTTGATTCTATTTTTTATTAGAGGGTAATGCCTCCCATTTATGATATTTTTATACCCTCAGTTCTAGTCTCCAACTCGAGGCCTACTAGATGTAGGACTTAGAGGTCATTATATCTCTTCCTTATTTACAGTATCTATGGAGGGATGGCATCATGACAGCTTCTTTCTAGAACATTTATAACACATACAGTGAGTAGTGTTATCCCCTAATATGTCGACATGATATCAATGTATGCTCCTTGGATTATACCTTTGTGGAGAACTAGGTAAAATCATCATGTCCCTGTATTTAATTTCAACATATGGATATTGTGTGTGCTTGAAGATTGATATGTTTGAGTTAATTTGGATAACATGAGAATAAGATCCAATGGAATATAAGAAAAAAAGAACACCCTAATTCACTCCCCCCACCACCAGCACCACCACTCTTAGGGTGTGTTGGGACTATAGTTTTAACACAAAAGGATCTCAGAAAAAAAGTAATAGATAAACTATCCGAGGAATAAAACACAACTAAAAAAAGTGATAGTGATCAGACCCATAGGATGGGGTTGGTAACCTATCTTATTTGATAGAATCATTTTACACACCTAAATAATAAAAGGATACATAATAATATAGCAATATAGTTTAAGAAGGAATGGAAACTGCTTATAAAGTGAGGTATCAATACCAAGGCCTAGTTACAACTGAATATGGTGGATCAGTAACCTCTAACTATGTTTTATGCATGGTGATAATCTAGCTCCAAGATTCAAGCATGTATCCTTAGACCTCCACTATAGTGTGGCTTAATAAATAGGTAGTGGGGATCGGTGCATCAAACTCACAGCAATAAAGCCTTTGGATCTGTGTTCTCTTCCTTCTCTCATACTCAACTTTCTCTCTTGACAATCAAAGAGTTCTCTCTTGAATGAACCAGCTTATAATAATCCCATACAACCCAAAGGGTTGAGGAAATAATTATAGGCAGGAGAACACTAGGAAGATAAAGTGTGATAAAGGACGTGTGGACAACCCAGATCTAATAGGCAGTTTCAAGACATAAACCAATTAACAACTCATTAGACATATAATGACTGCTGATAGGATACAAATCTATAAAATCTATGAGAGGAAACAAACATAATGAAAAATCACATGTAGGGTCATTGGATCAATAGGATCAATGATTATGAGAGACCCAACTAATGAATCATAATAAGGAAAACCTGATAATATGGGGAGAAAAACTTTACATACAAATAACCTCATATATAAGATAAGATAAGATAGTTATTTAAGGTGAAAAAGCATACATAAGGGTATTATCATATGCAAGAGAAAAGTGTCAAGACATAAGACTTAGCATGGTGCATACGTAAGCATAAGAAACATCATGGTAATAAAATATATATGTAATGGTTAATGATATATAAGAGTAAGGCAATTCACAACATGTAGAAGAGCACCAATATTCCAGATTAATCAAATTATGTAGCAACATAAGCATATATCACAAATATCCACCTTTGTAATAAAAATGATTGTTCACAATGGTGTTCTTGCAACCTATGTTATTGTATTGAGACTATATTAATCAACCCTAAACAATGCATAATCATATATAATGTAATGGACTTTTTCAAACTATTGAACGAGTTATTGGAAGTGTATATCTTATGGACACACATCATCTCAGTTTCAATAACTTCCCTAACAAAATGCAATCTAATGTCTATATATTTAAATCTACCATAACAAACATTATTTTTAGATAAATTTGGGGTTGAAAAAAATCCCAAAATTAATCCCGATCTAGTGTTGTTACCAATTTTTTTGAGTTTCATTGTAAGGCAGTCACTACTACAGATCGGCCCTTTTACAGCACGTAAAAAGGGATTTAATAGTGCTAAAAAACGTTGTTTTTGTTATCATTTCTAAAGGGGGTACCCTATATCAGTGCTAAAAAACATTGATGAAGGGGGCCTTTATTAGTGCTAAAAATCACTCATAAAGTCACCCCTTTATCAGTTCTAGTTTAGTGCTAATAAAGGCCAACCTATTGTTGTGTGCTGTTTGAATAATAGCACACTACAACAAATTCCCTTATAAACTCTATGAAAATACACCTGTATAAAAATATATAATTTAATTGAAATAAATTTTACATAAAAAATAAAAAAAAACATTTCTATATACATTTCAAACAATGTTTTATATAATTACATTTACAATGACTATCCACAAACATTTAAAAATGTTAATGTTTCATCCAATTTGGAACCCGTGACCCCCTCCAAAAAAACCCAACCATGGTATCAATTTCTAAACAAACCATCCCAAACCAATAAAAATAATCCACCTATATATGAAAATGAATATTATGTTAGTAATAATATAAAAAAATAAATTAATCATAAATATAAAAGAATACATTAATAAAATGTCGATTTTAAATAAAAAACACTTTGAGTTATACTGGTCACACCGTGTGTCATATTGAGGTATGATTGATTCCTTTACATAATAAATGAATTATTGATAATTTTCCTAAAGTATCAAAAATAATATGAATTAATTTTCTTATAATCTAGTATGTTTCTTGTTCTTTTTATTAAAATTAATGTTAATTTTAAATAAAAAGACACACATTGAGTTATAATGGTCACACCATGCATCAGATTTAAGTGAGGTTGATTACTGCACATCAAAAATTACTTATGTGTTGTTTTACTAAAGTATAAAAACAATATTAATTCATTATATCAGTATTGATTATGTCACTTTTGTTTTATACTAAAATGTCATTCAAACTGGAAACATGCACTTTGAGTCATACTGATCACATCATGTGTTAATTTGACATGAGACTAATTCCTACATGTCAAAAATTACATATGAATCATTTTCCTAAATTATCAAGACAATTAGAGAATTTTTGCTTGTTTTTCAGTGAGTGACACACATTTTGAACTAAAAAGTCAATTTTAGACTGATAATGGATACTTTGTGTCATACTGGTCACACCGTGCATCATATTAAGGTTTGGTTGATTCCTAAACATCTCAAATGACATATGGTTCATTTTCAAAAAGTATCAAAACAATATGAATGTGTTTTCTCAGTTTTTAGTATGTCACTTGTTCTTTTTACTAAAATTAATGTAAATTTTAAATAAAAACTTAGAGTCATATCGATCACACCGTGTGTTGGATTGAGGTTTGGTTGACTCCTACATGTCACAAATGAATTAAGGATCATTTTCATAAATTATAAAAATAATACAAATTCATTTTCTTGGTTTTAAGTATGTCACTTTTTCTTTTTACTAAAATTAATGTCAATTTTAAATAAAAAGACACACTTAGAGTTATACCAGTCATATCATGTATCTAATTGAGGTGTGGTTTATTCCTACACATTAAAAATTACTTGTGGATCATTTTCCTAAAGTATTAGAATAATCCAAATGTGTTTTCCTAGTTTTGATTATGTCACTTGTTATTTTTATTAAAATTAATGTCAACTTTAAATAAAAATACACACTTGGATTCATATCAGTCACAACGTGCATCGGATTGAGGTGATGTTGATTCTTACACATCAAAAATGAATTATGGATCATTTTACGAAAGTATCAAAATAATATTAATGTGTTTTCTTGGTTTTGAGTATGTCACTTTTGTTTTTTACTAATATATCATTTTAAACTGGAAACTCACACTTTAATTCATACCAGTCACATCGTGTTTCAGTTTGACATGAGACTACTTACTACATGTTAAAATTGACGTGTGAATCATCTTTCAAAATTATAAAGATAATCATAGCACATTTTCTTGGATTTTAGTGAGTGACACACGTTTTGAACTAAAATGTCAATTTTAAACTGATAACAGACACTTTGAGTCATACTAGTCACACCGTGTGTAAAATTGAGGTGATGCTGATTAATACACATCAAAAATTAATTATGGATTGTTTTCTTAAAGTATAAAAATAATCTGAATTCATTTTCTTAGTTTTCAGTATGTCAATTTTTCTTTTTACTTAAATTAATGTCAATTTTAATTGAAAAGACACACTTCGAGTCATATCAGTCACACCATGCATCATATTGAGGTGGGTTTGATTTTTATATGTCAAAAATGACTTATGGATTGTTTTATGAACATATCAAAACAATTCTAATGAGTTTTATTGGTTTTCAATATGTCACTTGTTTTTTTACTAAAATTAATGTCAATTTTAAATAAAAAGACACACTTTGAGTTATATTGGTCACACCATGAATCATATTGAGGTTAAGTTTATTTCTACATGTCACAAATGAATTATGGATCATTTTTATAAATTATAAAAACAATCTAAATTATTTTTCTTGGTTTTCAGTATGTTACTAGTTCTTTTTACTAAAATTAATATCAAATTTAAATAAAAAGACACACTTGAAGTTATACCGGTCAACCCATGCATCATATTGAGGTTAATTTGATTCCTACACATCAAAAATTAATTATAGATAATTTTACTAAATTATAAAAATAATATGAATGTGTTTTCTTGGTTTTTAGTATGTCACTTGTTCTTTTTACTAAAATTAATGTAAATTTTAAATAAAAAGACACACTTAGGGTCATATCAGTCACACTGTGCATCAGATTGAGGTGTGGATGATTTCTACATGTAAAAATGACTTATGCATCATTTTCCTAAAGTATCAAAACAATAAAAATGTTTGTTCTTGGTTTTGGGTATGTCACTTGTTTTTTTACTAAAATTCTATTTCAAACTAGAAACATGCACTTTGAGTCATATCGATCACATTGTATGTCATTTTTATGTAAGGTTACTTCCTACATGTCACAAATGACTTAATAATCATGTTTTTAAATTATCAAGATAATCAGAATATGTTTTATTGGATTTCAAGGAGTGACGCATGTTTTGAACTAAAATTTCAAAATTAAACTGATAATGGACACTTTGAGTCATATCGTTCAAACTATGAATCATATTGAGGTTAAATTTATTCCTATATATCGAAAATGACTTATGGATCAGTTTTATAAAGTATTAGAATAATTGAAATGCATTTTATTAGTTTTTAGTATGTCACTTATTCTTTTTACTAAAATTAATGTTAATTTTAAATAAAAAGATCCACTTGGAGTCATATCGGTTATATTGTACGTTGTATTGAGTTGTAATTGATTCCTACACATCGAAATAAATTATGGATCATTTTTCTAAAGTATAAAAATAATTTGAATGAGTTCTCTTGGGTTTTATTATGTCACTTGTTATTTTTACTAAAATTAATGTCAATTTTAAATAAAAAGACACACTTAGAGTCGAACTGGTCACACCATGTGTCAGATTGAGGTGGGGTTGATTCCTAAACATCAAAAATTACTTATAGATCATTTTATTAAAGTATAAAAATAATAAAAATGTGTTTTCTTGGTTTTAAGTATGACACTAGTTATTTTTACTAAAATTAATGTTAATTTTAAATAAAAAGACGCACTTTGAGTTATACCAAAGATGATGTGCGTTAGATTGATGTTCAGTTAATTCCTAAACATTAAAAATGAATTATAGGTCATTTTAGAAAAGTATCAAAACAATATGAATGTGTTTTCTTGGTTTTTAGTATGTCAATTGTTCTTTTTAGTAAAATTAATGACAATTTTAAATAAAAAGACACACTTGGAGTTATATAGGTCACACCATGTATCAGATTAAGGTGATGTTGATTCCTACACATTAAAAATGGCTTATGGATATTTTTACTAAAGTATAAAAACAATATGAATGTTTTTTCTTAGTTTTTAGTATGTCAATTGTTCTTTTTACAAAAAATAATGTTGATTTTAAATAAAAAAATACATTTTGAGTCATATCAGTCACATTTTGTGTCGGATTGAGGTGTGGTTGATTCCTATACATCACAAATGACTTATTGATAGTTTTACTAAATAATAAAAACAATATGAATGTGTTTTTTTGGTTTTCACTATGTCACTTGTTATTTTTACTAAAATTATTGTCAATTTTAAATTAAAAGACGCACTTTGATTCATACCAGCCACACCGTGCATCGAATTGAGGTTAATCTCATTCCTACATGACACAAATGACTTGTGGACTGATTTTTTAAAGTATCAAAACAATATTAATGTGTTTTATTAGTTTTGAGTATGTGATATGTGTTTTGAACTAAAATGTAAATTATAAACAAAAAATATATAGTCCAATTCATACCAATCACACTATGTATTAGATTGAGGTATAGAATCTTATTATATATACCCTAATACTTATCCACTTGTAAAAGTTGATGGGATCCTTATGTACATGGACTATCATCATGCCATGATTTTAATGATATTTAAACACCACCCTATCATAATAGAATTATCCTTAAAATATAATATAAAATATATATTTTGAATTTTAGTTCTAAAATATTGGATGTGGTGTATTAAAAATTTACAAACGTCATCACATCGAGTCGGTTTGTTAGGTATATATGTAGTGAATCCATAAAATAAATCTTTGGAGTATCTAAATTGACCACAATAAGTACCCAATGTTTTCTAAAATAAAAAAATGAATAAGTAATGAAAGTAATGAAAATATATTTGATATGATTAAATTGTAGAGTTTTACCCATGCATCATTGGTATTAAGAAGAGTCTATCATCTATAAGTTTTCTTTCAAACGATTTGGATATATTTTCCACTATTGCATTAATTTGAACTAATTCCATTTTGGTTTCATCAGTAGAAGTGATTTGAGGACTAATGATTCCATATTTATTTTCATGGGGTAATCCCTTAAATTGGTATTAATATATACGCAAGTAAAAATATGAATTGTATTTAATCATAATTAACATAGTAGATATTTTATTGGAAAAATAAATCATGAAAACACACCTCATGTATACATTTATAACTAAGACTCCTAGACATTCATAATTAAGGATTTAATTTACATTCTCAAGAGAAATGAAGTCTTTAATGGCCTCTCCATACATTTTTTCTTCAAAATAAACTATGTGATTACTACCACTTTTTAACATTGTATTTTCACAAACCTTTAATATTAGTGAATGTGGATATTGAATGTGTGGGGTAAAGGTGCCTTCTGAAGATATTTTCAATCGGTTGGTTGATCCTTTATATGTTTTTTGATTTGGAATTTTTTTTCAACCCCTTCCCTTTGTTTGTATGTAATAACATTCATCAGTTTGGGCCTTTTTCCTTAATTGTTAAAGTCTTAGCATGAAAAATAAATTGGAAATGAATACCTCCTTGTTGACATATTTATTTACAAGATTTTATATCCATTATATAAATGTTCCAATAGCTTGCTCGACTGTATGAATATTTTCATCATCAAGTGGAATGGTTATCTCAGTGCTCAACTCATGAGCTATGGTAATCCCCACTCTCACATGACCTATTGGAAGTTGCCTGTTGTGTAGAGTTTCTTCTGGGATATTGAACATGGTATCCCCCGCAATAAGGAGACGAGTGGGTGTTGATAAATATAAATCATAGTCATTTTCACCCTATAGAATATTAGTATAGGAAAGGTATCAGTGCCTTTCGGATTCACATTTTATATTATCAATTATGAGAATATTGATTGCCTCATATAATATAGCTCTTTAAGGGGAATGGATCGCCTCAAATCTGGTGGGGGTGGGGCAGGATCTTCATAGAGTGGTTATTCTTGAGTTGTTTCTTCTTTTTTCTTTCCCCCATAATAATTTCTACCAACTCATACTGCCAATGAAATTTTTCTCCAAGGGAATATAATATTTCTTTCATCACTTCCATTTGTTTATATTTATCCCCCTGTTATTTTATTTTCCCAAAATATGTTTGGGGTGTCACCCAAAAACCCACACCTCTAATGCGGCCATAATTTTTTGGCCGCTTCAAGGCCACCGATAGTAGGTGTTCCTTTTGTATAGTTTTTGATGATTATTGTGTCTAATTCATATATAAAATATAGTAAAATAAGTAATCATTATTATATAATAGTGATTTAAATCAAAAAAATTATTATTTCATACTTACACATGCTTCCCAAAAATTTTAGGTGTTTTCATCTATTAGTATCATGTATTTATTTAAACATGTCTCCTTTCATAATACATGAAGTTGGATGGAAATGGATTTAGATTTGGATTCACCAATCTGCATATAAATAGAGGAATATAATTATGTTATTTTTTCATGTCACATAAAAGTTTTACAGTATATTTAAAATAGGTACCAATTTTTTTTCAAGTGAAGTATACCCCATCCTTTCTTTACAGTAGGGATATGTTGGTTTTTCTTCATGTTCCATATTTTTAGCACTCAATTATTCTTTCATAAATAAAAATTCTAAATAAATGTTATTAAAACATGTATTTTCAAATAATTTATTACCATCCATAATGTAACTAGAAATATATCTCCTCAAAATAGATAATAAATCCATCCCATGCTTCTTGGCTTATTAGGTGTGCATACATATGCAGTGGGGGAGGGTTTTTTCCCTTTAACATATTTGAGATGAAATTTCATTAGAATTGTGTGAAATACTTTGTGATCCTTTCTAGAAAGTATTATTAAAAATTTCTTATTGTATTAATATACTATAAATTCACTCTGTAAAGGATAATGAAGAGTAATTCAATGTTTCATTATTTTACTTTTTAGTAAAATAAATAAAGGATGTCATAATGTTACCCTAATATTTTCCTAAATTAATGTCTTAAGTGTGGGTATAACATGGTTCCATGAAACTACATCAATCGGCATGCACTGATGAGTGGTGAGACCAATGAAACTACTAAACATGGCCTTGTTAGTGTTAATAGGATGGTTGCACGCATTCCATCCGACCTCATATTTGATGCCTTTTCATTTTTCCTTAATAATTTTTGCTAACACTGTCACACTACATAACTCTTTTTTTCTAGTATATTTTTTATTCTCCATCTACCATTTCCTCAAGTTCAAAGTCATCAATATTCTGTTCATATGGATTGGTAGTATCATCATGTGTTGAATTTCATTGTTTCTCTACATTGGGAGCTGCAGTAGGTTGAGAAACCTGTTGTTCCTCAGGATTGGAAGGATCAGCACATGTATAAGGTTATTGTTCATCTATATTGGGAGTAGTAGTGGGTTGAGAAAACTATTGTTCCTCAATATTGGGAGCATCATCACATGTAGAAGTGGTTCAAAATTTAATTTATATTGCATAAATGCAGCAGTGAACAAATAATAACATAAGGTAATGCAATGTATATTACAAAATATATATATAACTTGGTTATTGAACTATCTTTTTTTAAATATTGAAGGGATTTGAATTCTATATCGAGTATTAAAATCAATTTATTGTGGTCTCCTATGACATACATGACCCCATCTGTATTGGGGCTACTGCGAAATGATTTCGACATCCCAATGAAAGGGTCATCCTCAGTTGAATTTTTATCTAAACCTTCATTGTTTTTGGTTAATAATAGAATAATTGACCAATTTTGGTTTGTGAGATCTAGATCATAAAATACTTCCAATGCCTATGATTCCATTGTAAACAGTTTTTATTTGTACCCTTACTTACTGAAA
This sequence comes from Viscum album, assembly GCA_963277665.1. Lineage (NCBI taxonomy): Eukaryota > Viridiplantae > Streptophyta > Magnoliopsida > Santalales > Viscaceae > Viscum > Viscum album. The sequence continues at coordinate 2,107,936,797 of OY728132.1, forward strand.
TCTACTTTCATGAATACCAATTCATCTATTTTAACAACACTCATGTTATCAACCCACTTGAATTGAAAAATAAGCACTTATAATTATGTATAATCCAACTCCCATATTAAATTGATGATAAAAAAGTATAATATATTCTCATAAATTGGATTTATTTTCTTAGTATTAGATACATGCATTGGATCATCCATAAGTGTAACTCCACTATTTTACAAGGCACTACCTTCATCATGTTCATTTGTATAGAATGTATAACCATTAATTTCATAACCATTATAAGATAATACAAGCACACTTGGTCCTTTGGCTAGCCATATAAGTCTTTCTAAAATTGAATTTAGATTTTCACATGACTCCTTAAAACTATGTTCTTTAAACCATCCTATAAACTAATGATTATGCGTATTTGATATCCATATTTTATCCCTCGATGGATTAAAATACCTAAGAATTTCTTTATGTGTTTCAACATATGGGGAAAACTCTAAACTATTATGAAAAATATAAAGGTTGTACTAATCTTGATCTGCAATATTTATTGTGTAAACATATAGTCCATAAATTCCTTCACCCACAAGCTGCCTAGTGTGATGAGATTTTGTAGACCAATGCTTTCCACACCAAATAGGTAGTCAGTAAAAAATTCAACAACTTCCTAAAAAACATATTAATTTGCAATACAACCCTCTGGCTAACTTTTATTTTTGAAATTACCTTTAAAAAAATTTATATACCATTCAATGGGGTACATCCATCTATAATATATAGGACCACATAGTCAAATCTCCCTCACCAAGTGAACCATCAAGTAAACCATCATATCAAAGAATTTTAGTAGGAAGAACATTTCCAATTCACATAATATGATAGAAATTTCCTTTTCTATAGTTATAATTTTTTCAGGTATATAAATTTTCTGTATGTAGATTTGAAAAAGAAATATAGCTTGGTTATTATATGATGGACATTCTTGGAAAAAATGCAATGTAAAGCTACAATAATTTGCATCAAAACATGAAATTCATGTAATTTTAGACCATTTAACTTCAAATAAGTTGTTGAAATGATATTCATGATATTCAATGAATACCCCTATGGAACATTTACATCATTCAATAATTTAAAAAATTGATATCTTTCCTTCTTGGAAAGAGTGTAAGTAGCTGAAGGAAAAAAGACCATTTTTCACCCTTCACTAGTGAAAACTCTTCTTAATTCCATTCAGGCTAATCATGTCCAACCTAGCCTTAATTCCATCCTTTTTTTTATTGGGTGAATTTAGTAATATTACAATGAAATTATCATATACATTTTTTCCACATGCATAACATCAAGAAAATGTCTGACGTACAAAAAAATCCAGTATGTTAATTCAAAAAAACTAATCTCTTTTTTCAACCATTTTTCATAAGGTTTTTCGAAAAAAATTTACCAAAATTGGTGTCCATATCTTTAAATTTCCCAAAAAAATTGATCACATTTTTATGGAGATGGTGTTGTACTTTCTTCTAAATTCTCATAGAATGATGTCGTCCAAGATCGGTACTTATGTCATTGGGGTAGAAATATATAATGTCCTATAAACACAGTCTTCAATGAATGTTTGAACCTAATTTATTGTGTACCTTGTTCAAAAATGGGACACACTTGAGTTCCTTTAATTCTATATCCATAAAAATTTCTATAATAAAGAAATCATTTATTGTCCTATACAACATGGCTCTCAATATGAAATCTTCATATGTGTAAGCATCATACATAATAACACCTAAATCCTACAGTAATTTCAAATATTCAATCAATGGAGAAAAATAAAAATCAATATCATTACGTGGTTGTTTTGGTCCTGATAAAATCTTAGATAACATAATGTATTTTTGTTTCATACATAACCACGGTGGCAAGTTATAATTTACCAATATTATTAGTCGTGTACTTTGAGTGCTGCTTTGAAAACCAAAAGGATTCACTCCATCTGTAGATAGCGCAAGACAAAGGTTTCTCGGCTCATTTCTAAATTTAGTATACTCGTGATCAATTCTCATCCACTGAGGATAGTCTTCCAGGTGACGATGTTTCCCATATTTATTTCTTGTATATGCATTCCACGTCAATTATCTTGCAGTCTCCTCACTTCCATATAGGTTATTAAAACTTGGAATGATTGGAAAGTACTATAAATCTTTCATAGGAATCGATTCATCTTTCTTGTATCAATAATAACCACACTTTGGGAACCCTTTAATTTATTTGTGGTTCTTGAGAAACAATATATAGTCATTTGGATAGGAATGTATTCTTTAAGAAATCATACTCATCAAACATAGCATTAATTTAGAATCATATGTTTGTCTAAAAAGCACAATATCTTCTGGGATCGTATCATCCAAGATAGAAAGTAGTTTAGTAAAACTAGAATCGGTCCATCTATTTCTAGATTTTAAATTATACAGATTTAGTGAAACTAACAATGTTGTATATTTAGTGCAACCAGCATGTAATGGAATCTTTGCACAACTCTTTAACTTATCAAATGATTTTTGACAATCACAAATTTCATCTTCAATTTTCATTATCATTTCCACAATATGATCTTCATCATCATTCACACCTATAATCACATCCTTGATACAGTCTTCTTCATTGTCCACACTTGTAATCATATCAGATGATCCATAAAATGTATTTTTATGCCTGTCAATAGCTACATTAGTTTTTTTCCTATATTTATTCCAACATTTATAACTTTGATCTATTCCATAATAGATTATGTTTTCTTCCAAATCCTCTAGACTAATTAGTCTTGAATAAAAATAGTGTAAACACAAACAAAGGATTTGAGTATGATCATCTTCATGGTCTATTGAAAAATTGATAAACTCTTTCACCCCATCTTCATACTCTTTTTTCATACGATTGGAATCCATCCATTCTCTATTCATATATATAACAACCCTACTCTCTATTTCACATTAATACTTGATTTATTACATAATAATACACTTAATACAATAAATATGATTGATAATTCTAGTGTATTTGGGAATTAGGTACATTACATAACAACATAAAATAGGGAATACCATATTTTTATTGAAAACTTCTTTAACATGCTCAAAATACTCCTTCGAACTTAAAACTACATGGGATAACCTGGGGAAATACATAAGAAAGGGTGAGATATAAAGCTCAGTAAAGGAATAAAAATGGAATAAGTGATACATGTTATACAGTAGTCATATCAATGAATAATAATGAATGATATAGCATGATAATCATAACTTGGGAAATGTGGCAACAATTTAAAACACAAAATCGTAAACATAAGTTAAGGCTAAATCCTCCAATACCTCATACTGTAAAAAGTACCATAAATTAATTGGGTTTACTCACTATCCCAATGTGAAGTATCATGATACTAAACATTACCCAATTCATTGAAGCACTATCTCAGTGCACCCATCATAATCATTTCATTCTCATGCTTAAGTGTGCCACATAGATCATACAACATGGATTCATTCATCATAATAATTTATTCCAAGATCAAGGAGTGTGGAATATATGAATTTAAGTCCCAAATAAAAAATTATATGTGTATAAAGGTGAACACCATTGATAGTAAATGGGTATGGTATTTATTACACAATTGGTTTGGCATGAAAAATTCTGGTGATATTTTGGTAGCATAACGACGTCACTTAGAGATTCATAAAAATGGTTTAATGAGGGAAAAAGGAGTCTCTCATCACATATACAAAAAATGGGTAGTAATAGGTTCATGTAGAAACATATCCCAACATTTTAAATTGTAAATATAAGGCTTAAGGTAATAAATAAACATGGATAAATAAAATAAATCTAACTATTTTTTGGCATAGAAATGGGTGTACATAAAGGATCATGGGAGGATTAATGAGAGTTAAATGGGGAATCTAATAATTTATACATCAAATTTATAGTAATCGGGATGTGTAATAATATATCCCATCATGATCAAACTGAAATTAAGAAGCATAACATAAAAATGGATGCTTGAATAAAAAGAGAGGAGATAAATACCTTACAAAATGTCAGCATAGTAACAACTTAGATAAAGGTCAAAATGAGAGAGAATAAACAATGTCTCATTAAAATAACATCAATTTCATATTAGGGTAATATTTATAAATATATGACATTATAAATAATTGTAATTAAGAAGACAAATTCCAAACAAGGTGCTTGAATTGAAAGGAGGAGAGGAAAGTGAGGATCCCTTACTTGAGTGTGTGAATCCAAAAGCTTGGTAAGATATTCTTGAGAGATTATGGGTGACTTGGGAGGACTCTAGGGAGTGTAGGGAATAGTATTTACATGATAAAATGATTTTTAGTGAATATAAATGAGATATTTATGGGTTTATATATGAAATGAGGGGAATTTATTTATCATTTAGGTTTTGGACTCTACATAATAAAATATCCAAAACCACAAACCATATCATAGTTTTTTCCAATGATTTTTCCCAAATTTTAGTGTTTTTTATTATTTTATAATTAAAATGGATTCACTTACTGAAATAATTCTCCTGCTTATGTGAAGGTGAGTCACACTCTTAAAGAAATGATTTTAAAACCTTAAAATATATTATAGGTTTTGGAGGATTCATAATGAATTTAAAAAATAAATAAAATAAACTTAAAATAAAATTAATTTAATGTAAAAACGTTTATTTTTTCATGTATTCCATTTATAGTAATTATTACTTCACTTTTTGGTCATTATGATGTCATAAAACACAAAGTATGTTTATACGATATTCAATTTTTATTTGAAAATTTTATTATCTCATAAAATTATGAAAAATTAAACATTGGATAATTTTGAAATTATGATTAAAAAAATAATATTCATTTTATATAAATAATTTTCTAAATATTTTATTTTTATTTTTTAAAATAAAAACAAACATTTATTGAGAAATCTTAGGTTTTTTACAATTAACAGTTTTTCAAACCCTTATAAAAATTACATTTGACTTCATAAAAATTATATGATCATATATATTTGATAAACATTATTTAATAATATTATTTTATTAAAATATTATTTAATTAAAAAAATAATTAATTTTTAAAAATAAATTCCTTAATTTAATTCTAATATTAACCGAAAATACTATTTGTGTTTTATTGTATCAAAATATAATTTTTATCAAACTAATTACTTAATCATTTATAAATTAAAATAAATAAGGAATAAATATCATAATTTAAATTAAAATAAAATATAAATATTCATAATATTAGGGTTAATTACTTTATTTCTAGTCTTTGTTAAATTATTTTTACCCTTAATCAACATATTTTCCTTTTACCATGGTAATAAATATTTACTACAGTTACTTTCATATTGATCAAAAATTCAGTAAAAAATATTAACTAATATTAATTATTATGATTCAAAATATGGAATCAATTTTATCATAATAAATTTTCATAGGTTTAAGAATTTAATTTGATATAAAACCCTCAAGCATGATGGAAAGCGGTTTTAAAAAAAATACATTTTTAAGGAAAAAATTAATTTACTTTTACTCTATAACTAGAAATCTTTATTATATGAATTTAAATTCATAAATATTGATATATAATAAAAAATTTTAATTTATACCATTTATAATCAGTGGTTACTTTAAATAGTTATAACATTATACATTTTAAAACAGTTTTCATAAAAATGCATCTTTAATTCAAAAAAATAAACTTATACAAAAATCTGGTATAAAGATGATTTAAATGTAATTAATTTAATTAAATATAACTAATTAATAGTTATTATACCTTTGAATCAAATTAATATAATAATTATACTTTTAATTTAATTTAATTATTATAGAAATGACAATTTTATATAAAAATGACATTTTTCACTATTCACTGAAAAATCTATATTTTCCAAAAATACCCAGGTTTTAATATATGATAATCTTTATATGATGATATAAAAAATGGGTATAATTTTATCAAATTAATTTCCTAAATTTTCTAGAAAATAATTATAATATTTTTTTATAAAAATAAACAAAAAATATTTTTGAAGAAACCATATTTCGAAGAAAAAAAAGTCATTACCAAAATTGATTGATTATTTACTAAGAATTTATCAATATTTTTAGGATATATATATATAAAAAATAAATTATTTAATCCTACTTATATCCACAAAATTAATATAAGGTTAAAATTTTTATATTCAAATAATCGTTATTTGTATTGCATACGCTATTGAACATAGTTTTCTCTTTCAAAAACTTGGGGTGTTACATTCTTACCCCATTTAATAAATGTTTTCCTCTCAATATAAACTTTAACTAATAATAAATGTCTTGACACATGAAAATATTTTTATTGGAAACCCACATCATAAAAAGTCTTAATAAAACATCCTCTTGAAAAGTGAGAAAGGGACGTATGAAGGTCATCACATAACTAGGTTTCCACATAGGAGAACTTTAGTGGGATGAAAACATGATAATGGAATAAAAACTAACACTAAATAACTAGTTGAGTGTGATATATAACATGTTCAGTAGAAGGTCAAAGACCTCAATACCATAAATCTGTGATGGATAAAATGGCCATCAATTCATCAGAAATAACCATAATATGAAAATATATTTTTTCAATATTATTTTCCTAGATTTTGAGAATTACTTTATCATATAGACTAATAATATAAGTAAATATACTTTATTTAAAAGTATAATTAATTTCCACTATAATATCATCTTTTTCTCCAAACTATGATAACACAAGATGTATTTTTTTTAATTCCTAAAGTACTATAAACTTATAACGAATCACATAATACACCAAATAATAACAATTTATTCTTACTGTATTTTACTAAATCCAAAATGTTTATCATAATGTATGATAATAACTTAATATATTAATATCAAAAATTGAAAAAATATTCCCAAATGATTAATATAGATCATTCCTTAAATAAATACCCATATATAACACTAATATCCTCAAAATTAAAGAGTGTTTTAACCCCAAAGGATGTCTCATACCCTTCATCTTAGATCTCAAAAATAATAATATCATTCATCTCGGATGGTTCTAATGGTTATATATATACCTTAACTAAATAAAAAATCTCCTAATTATCATTAATCACCTCAAAATTAAAAATATTTGATCTTGTAATATGTTTAAAAAATGTAATACTAAACTTAAATCATATAAATATTCAAAAGTTTTATCAATTATTTTAAACATAAGATTATCCTTAGACATATCATCCCAAGACTCTTTAGGTTTGTCCTAAAATCAATCACCTATTAAGGGTTATCAATCAAGCAATCATGTGTTTTCTAAAATATCACTTTATTAGTATATTAATTTTATAGATTATCGGTACAATTAAATGTAAATTTCAATACCTTAAAGAAAAAAACAAAACTATGAAACAATCCTTAGATGTTTCATGATTCTTATATCAATAATTTCATTGATATACCACTTCTACAGTATAACTCTCAAATACCCATACATAAACAATTTAATCTTTACACTTCAACATTTTTTATACCATAGTTTCTTCCTTAGTCCCAAAAAAATTAAGATATATACACTTACTTATAGTGAAATAATGTCCATACTAAAGAAGATTAATCATCCTCCTTGTACTTTTATAAAATAAAATGGTGATTCATGATACAAAGGGTGAGTTATTTCTCCTAGAAATTTATATTTGATTTATAAAATTATAACCATTATATAACTAGGATAACATCAAATTACACTAAAGGAAGACTAATAATATTTTCAAGAAGAACATTCCCCTAAACATCAACATGTTATACATAATCATAGATGTTTTTTTTGTGAAATCATTTAGGGTGGTGACTTGATGTTATTAGAAAAATTAAAATAATACTTATAGGGAATGAATTGAAATAGAACATGAAATACACTACATGTACTTTAGTCATCGTGATCTATATCAACATAGGACGTTCCTTGTTCCCTCGATCCTTGATACCGTCAATACTCATCGTGCTTCTCAACCCTTAGAATAGAGCATTGTCTTTGATAATTCCCAAATTATCTACATTTGTGACATAGAACTGTATAAGGTAACTTAGATTGAAAATTATTTCCATCCATCACATTATCCACTTTTTCATGGGAATTGGACACTTTATGCCCCATCTTCCCGCACTTAAAACATCTCCTTGTTCTTTTTTGGTAGTTTCATTGGTGCATCTTTCAACACTTGTTTCACAAAAAAAATTGGGTCTTCTTTCCCTTATCACCATTACCAGATGAAAATCCTTGAGATGTCATCTTCCTCTTATTTTAAGTCTTTTGGAATTCAAAAAATACCAGTTGTTAATTTTTATTTTTGATAGCTAGTTTGGAAAAATCAAAATATATACTGCATGATCTCCCATCATGTTTGTAATCTCATTTGGGTAGTCATGACATTTCCCTTCACATTGGTTGTTTAATTTGTTCCTCCTATTTCCCACCATTGGCTAGAATAAATGGAAAATTAGGGATGGGTAATTTTAAACTATTAAACACATAAATGGGAAGCCTATAACATTAAAGGGATAATTTATAAATGAAATTTATTCCTTAATTTGTGAATTTATAAGCTTAAATCTATATTATACATGATTTATTTTCTAACATAGACACATATGTGAATTTTTGTTCCCTTAATAATGGTTCGTAATGAGATTATGAATTTACTCAAGCATATCCTCTGAGAGTGTCAAACTAGGTTCAGTAAGGCTTGTTGTTGTGTACCAGGTTACCTTGAGTTAAGACTGGGACACCTTGTTAGAGTTGTTTCCCCTAGTTACATCTATTCTATAACTAAGTTCACTTGTAGTATCCAGACTGGGATTTATTTACTTGATAAACCATTTACTCTATACTTACCAAAGTTTAGGGATGTTTTCTTATACTTAGTATTATACCTAAGGATTTCTCTAGAGTTTTCTAATCCTAATACAAAAAATAACTAAACCTCCCTCTAATACCAACTATAATAACCCGATTATTTATTTTACATTAATACTTGATTTATTATATAATACTTCACTTAATACAACCTGGATGATCGAGAAATATTGTATCTTTGGGAATAAGGTAAATAACATAATAATATAAAATTGGGAATGCAACATCTTTATTGAAAACTTCTTTAACATGATAAAAATACTCCTTAAAACTTAAAACTACATGGGATAACCTGGGGACATACATAAGAAAGGGTGGTCTATGAATCCTAGTAAGGGAACAGACATGGAATAAGTGATACATGCTAGAAAATAAACATATCAATGAGTAATAAAAGGAACATGAATAATAAGGCATGATATAGCATGATAATCATAACATGGGAAATGTGTCAACAACTTAAAACATCGAATCATAAACATAGGTCAGAGTTAAATCTTCCAAGACCTCATGGTGGAAAAATCCCAACTCTATAAATAGGAAACAATGTATATTGTGTAGAGTATCCAAAAATTGAGAATAGAGAATTGTTTTTCACAATGAATCATCTCTCAACTCCTCCTTCTCTCTCCCTCTCAATAAAGAGAAGTTCAAGAGATATTTCTTCAAGACCAAAGAATGGTCGATCAAGAACAAACAATGAAAGACATTCGCCTTGCCACGCTAGAACTTGGATATCGATTAGTGTTGCTCGGAGATCATAGGAGCACGTGTGGATCACCACTAGAGGGATACTATCTGTGTATCCTCACAGTGCAATGAAGGTAATCCTAAAGGGTCTTTTCGGATGATCAACATTCACCAAAGAAGAAAGATCATAATCCCAGGTATTTATTTCTTCAGATAATAAATAAATTAATTATAAATTTGATTTGCATGATCCTCACTCTTGGTTTTGGGAAATGATTATTAAAAGAAATTTTAATATATCACACACCATTTCATGCTTTTGTTGTGCCCAGAACCAACAAGTGGTATCATAGTAGTCACATTTAATTTTATAATTATTTATTTGTTTGTTGATATATGCACAATTTTGGTTAGATTTTCATTTCATGTTATTCGTTCTTTAATAAGATTTTAATTAACATGTTATTGGCGTATTAATCATATTCATTTAGTGTTTCACTTTTTTAAAGGTTTAATAAAAAATTAATAATAGTTGGAGATGCCATTGGGAAGTGTCAAATCATTGGACGGTAAAACCGGGTTACACGGTGTGCATCTGGAGCACATGTCGTATACCCATGCACATTGTGTCTTGATGCGCTAATAAATTAATTATATGTGGTGCTTTTATTTCATACTGAATATTGACTAGGCTAACTGAGCACACGAAAAGTAGATACATGGTGTTTAACTAGCATGTACACACCATGTAGTCTGGTCAAGTCAACACGCCGAACCCTAGGTGTGTGACTTGAATATACGGCAACTGAGGTACATGGTGTATAGCTGCATATACACACTGTGTAGTCTCCCATTAATAGAAAAAATTAAAATTACATTAAATTTCAATTTTCATCATTAAAACCTTTTTTATTGATTGTCACACCATTGTATGTTTGACAATTTAATAATGGTTTTAAAGAATTTCAAATGCTCTTTAAATTTATTGTAATTACTATGTCATTATTGGTTCTGCTGTTTATTTTCCACGAATTCCATTAATGATGGGTATCTCTAAATAAGATTGGATTTTCATTAAGATGAAAGTGAATTAATTAATTAATTAATTAATTAAAGTTTTTTATCTTAAATAATAAAAGAATGAATAAATAAATGAATGTTATCCCTTTACTTTTGTGTATTCATTGCATGTATGACCATTCATGAGCTTAACCAAGACCTGTGTATGTGTAGGTTATTTTTATTTAATCTATTGCATGAGTTTTAAATTATTTAATATTAAATTAAATGATGTCTTGTGATTCATCCCTCCCTCCATTATTATGTAGGACCTCCATGTCCAAGGATATTTATGTAATCCTCTTTAACCAATCATTCAGTTCCCCTTACCTGTGTGTGAGTAATAAATATTTGTAATTAATGGAGCATCCAAAGGCACATGGAGCTAGTTCAAGATAGAACCATAATGATGCCAACCTAGGTGATACACAGGTGGACAGGTGGAATGTTTTAACTCATTCCAAGACTGGAAATAGAAGTTATTTCTCATAGGTCAAAGGTTGATTTAATGACCGCTCATTAAACCAACCCTTAGATAAATCTCATCAATGATTCATTTAATTATTTATTTATTTTTTCTATGTATTTGGTTATTTTATGGATGAAATTCCACGGTCACATAAACAAATGAATTAATGTAAAAATATGGAAATTAAATAAATGAGTTATGCGTAAATATTTTATCCAATATGGTTAATTAATTAAGTAACATCCACTTAATATTAACAAGATGTGTAAAGGATAAAATAAGATACAATTTATGCATAATAAATTAAAATCCCTCAATTAAATATTAAGTCAGACTAATCTTTCCATTACTTTATTGGGAATGAAACCATAGAACTAAGAGTAGTTCATGGCAAAAGTATGGACAGCTACTTTTATTGAGAAGTTCTCATGGGTGTTTTAGGTTGACTTAACCAAAATTGTATTGAGTTTAATGGTCAAAGTTGTTTCAACATAAATTTTTAGCCAATTATTGAGGAAATCCAAGTTAGGATTTCAGGATAGGGGAATCCACTCAACGGATCAAGGAGTTGCATGTTCGTAGTTGGAAATACTGCCTACCTATTTACTTTTTTATGGTTTTCATGGCCAAATTTTGGATCTTTAATAAAAGTAATGGGGATCCTTGCTACTATAATGTTAAATCAACTAGACATTCTGAGTTTAATGGTGAGGGTTATTGAGACTTTATAAAATAGTGGTATATTTAATAAATAAATAAATAAAATCATTTAATTTATTATATCTTTCTTATTTTGTAATCAAGAAAAGTACTAATAATATTCTCTTTTTAATTGTATAATAAAATGAAAAGTTCATCATTCACACTATCCCTATGATCAATATTGGAGAAATATAACCTCCTAAATTACAGTAACTTCCAGGAGTGGTTTAGATACCTTTGGGTTATGTTATTCCATGAAAGGAAATCTTACATTCTAGAATCCTCAATGATATATCTTCTTGCTAAAGAGGAGAGTGATGAAGAGTTCCTTGTCTATAAAAAATTGATTGATATGGTTGGCATTCAATTTTTTATGCTTTCATCAATGTCTAGTGAACTAATTAAGTCTCATGAAAACATGGGTGCATATAGCATGACTGAGAACCTCTGTGGTCTTTACCATGAGAGAGCTTGATAGAAACAGTTTGAGATTTCCAAAGTGCTCTTTCAAAGAAATATTAGAGTGGGTACCCCAACTGGGCCTCATGTAGTCAAGATCATTGGATACATTGAGTGCTTAGGGGTTATAGGTTTTAAACTCCCTGAAGAACTGGGCACCGACCTCATTATGGCATTACTCCCTCAGAGCTTCTCCATCTTTGTTGTGAATTTTAATATGAAAAACATTGAGAAGTCTCGGTTAGATCTTCTTACTCTTCTTCGCCAAGTAGTTAAGGATGTGAAGTGTGAAAAACCTTCTATCCTTATGGTGAATAAATAGAAATTTAAAGAGAAGAGCTTTAATACCAAACCTTCTTCACACCCTTCCAAGAATAGGAAGATCAAGGGGAAATAAAGGGAACATGATTTTGTCTATTTCGCATATGTAAAGAAGGGCCACTGGAAGAAAAAATGCACCCATCCAAAGAATCAAGGGGAAGCTTTAGCTGTTTTTGTTATCAAGTGAAATTTATCTATTTCTACAAATTGGGTATTAGATACAACTTTTACTGATCACATATGTATTAAAATACAGGAAACAAGTAGATTCAGAAAGATTGACCGAGGATAGGTAGATCTTCAAGTAGCCAACGGAGCTAAACTTGTTGTTATAGCTATCAGGGACTACCGCCTCACATTTCCAACCAGAATAATCGTGGTTTTAAAGGGTTTTTATTATGTGCCTTAAGTTACCAAAACCATTATTTCTGTATCCAGACTTGATAGGAATGGATTTATTTTCAAATTTGGAAATAAATTTTATTTCTTTTATAAAGATAAAATTTATTATGGTATTTATGTGTTGGATTACATGAACCAAATAATGGAAATTGATAATGAAGTTACTTCATATGAATCATACCACACCCAAATTTGGCATCACCAGTTAGGTCATGTAAATGAAAATCACTTGACTAAATTACAAAAAGATGGATATTTATATTCTATTGAACTAAAACCAATTGGTTTATGTCATGCATGTTTACAAAGAAAAATGACCAAATCCACATTTAGTGGGAAAAGGTGAAAGGGATAAATATATTCTTGAATTATTTTATATCGATGTGTGTGGACCATTCCCTGTGCAAGGGGTGGGTGATCATACTTCATAACTTTTACTGATGATTTTAGTAGATATGGATATGTCTACTTAATGAGGTATAAATTGGATTCTTTTGAAAAAATAAAGTTATAAAAGAATGAAGTTGAGAGCCAACTTGGTAATAAGATTAAGAAACTTCACTCAGACCGTGGTGGATAATATATTAATCAAAACTTCATTGATTATCTATGGGAGTTTGGGATTTTATCTCAACTCACTCCTCCTTATATATATCAATGGAATGGTGTAAGTGAAAGGAGGAACCAAACCTTGTTGTACATGGTGAGATCAATGATGATTCATGTGAATCTTCCATTATCCTTTTGGGGATATGCGTTACAAACAACAACATATGTACTAAACTGAGTGAAAACTAAATCAACCGATGGTATACCATACCAAATATGGAATGGAAAAAAACCTTTTTTGTCTTACTTACATGTGTGGGGTTGTGAATAATTTTTTAAGGTCTCTTCAGGTAATAAGACTTCACCCCGAGGCATAAAGTGTATATTTATAGGATATACCAAAGTAACAAAGGGATACTACCTATACAATAATTCATATAAAAATGTTGTGGTTGAAAGATGTATCACATTTATTGAGGATGATATTATCTCTAAAAGAGATAGTGTGAGAAATATACACTTTAATGAAGTCCAATCTCAAGATACACAAGAGTTGGAGAAGGAAAAAAATTTCACAAAGCCCCATGGAAGAAGAAATTATTCCAGAGACGCAATTACAATATAGTATTACTAGAGATTTTAGAGAACCAGAATGATATGGTTTTATAATCAAAGAGAATGGTGACTCATTATTAGCTAATAATAATGATCCTTTATCTTGCAAGTAAACAGTAAGTGGCACAAATGTTTCAAAGTGGAATAAATCCATGAATTCTATTCCATTTTGTTAGAACCTCTAGTAGATGTAAATCTCATTGGATATAAATGGTTATTCAAGAATAAAATAGGCATGGAAGGACAATTCAATACCTATAAGGTGTGACTAGTTTCAAAAGGGTTTAAACAGCATCAATAAATTGGCTATGATGAAACCTTTTTGCTAGTTTCAATGCTGAAATTCATAAGAATTCTACTTTACATTGTGTCTTTACATGATTATGAGATTTGGAAAATGGATTTCAAAACAACCTTCCTTAATGTAAACCTTTAGTAATATTTCTATATGACATATCCTGAAGGTTTTGTGACTCCAAAGAATTCCAAAAAGGTATGCAAGTTGAAAAGATCCACTTATGGATTAAAGAAAGCATCCAGTTTATATAACATTAATTTTGATAAGGCCATAATGAAATTGTGTTTCATAAAGAACAAATGAGATCTATTTGTCTATAACTATTTTAGTGAGAGTGAAGTCATTTTATTAGTAGTATTTTTTGATGATGTATTACTCATTGGAAAAGAAATACTAGTATTACAGTCTGTTAATGTGTGGTTGAATAAATTCTTCTCTATGAAGGACTTGGGAAAGGTATCATATATTATTCGAATCAAGATCCATCGTGATAGATCCAAGAGATTGATTGTACTAATTAAAAGTACATACATTGACAAGATACTAAAGAGATTTAATATGGAATAATCCAATAGGGGATTGTTTCCAGCATCACATGGTATTCATCTTTCTAGGAAAATGTATCCTCAGACACATGAGGAAATAAAGATAATGACAAGGATTCCATACGCATTAGTGATTGGTTCAGTCGTGTATGTTATGATATGTACTAGGCTATCTGTCACCTATTCATTTAGTGCGGTAGGAAGATATTAAGCTGGTCAAGGTGGCCATCATTGGATGGCAGTCATGACTATCATTAATTATCTGAGGTGTAATAAGGATATGTTCCTATTTTATGGAGGATCTTAGGAATAAGTCATCATAGGATATGTAGATTCTATTTTCCATATTTATCAAGTTGACATGAAGTCGCAAATGGGATATATCTTCTCTTTGAATGGAGGTGATGGGAGCTGGAAGAGATGAAATCATGTTGTGGTTGTAGATTCTACAGTAGAGTCCAAGTATATTGTGGCTTCTGAAGCAACTAAAGAAGCATTATGGATGTGTAACTTCATCCAAGATATTGATGTGGTACCTAGTAGTAAAGATCATATCATGATCTATTGTGATAATAATACAGTGGTGGCTCTTGCAAAAGAGCCAAGGTCACATTAGTGGATGAAACACATACTTCAGAATTATCATCTCTTGAGATATTTTTCTCAGATATGTGAGGTTGTGGTGAGTAGTATTTCCACAGAAGACAATGTGTTGGACCCATTGACTAAAGCCTTGACTCGGCTAAAACATGACTATCATGTGAGGTCTAGCGGACATAAGGTCATAAGTAGTTGGCTCTAGTCCAAGTGGGAGTTTGTTGGAGTTAGTATCCTATGACCAACTATTTGTACTCTGGTTACATGAATATTCAATGTATTGAATAATAATAAAACTACTTATTACATATATATTTTTGTTCTGCATGACTATAATGTAATAATGTCCTAGAGTATACATCGCATTGATAAGTTCATAGCAGTTCTCTACTATGATGAGAACCTTGATGTGCTAGGAAAATATTCTCAAATATTTTTTTATGGTTGGATAACATGATATGATGGGATACATAGTACATAGATTGTTAGGTGCAAGTACTCGTAAGTAGATGAGGCTTCTTCTCATGAAGTTCTCAATTAGTAATCTATAAGATGGGATATTATGAAAACAGACCTACCAGTAGGAATTCTTCATGTTTTGATTTCATTGGATATTCCTTTCTACAAGTATGTGTGATGGTCCTTAGACTTTAATATTATTATTAATGCATGTTACAACTCACGTACTTATATTTATTTCATAAACCATGATGATAACAGTTCATGGTGGAGTTGGATATGTTGGGTCCATCATGAGTGACATGTCATTAATGAATAAGTTAAGGAAGGATTTTTCCCTTCCATCTTTATGGAAGCTGATATCTGGGCCCTTTGATTGGAATGAAACCATTGCATGAAATTCCATGGCCATGGTGTAATGAAATGTTTATTTTAAATGGTCAAAGAAAGACATATCGATCATATAGGTTGGTGACACATATGTGCAATCCGCTTGATGAGATATTACAACAAAGGTATTATATTGCATAGTGATCATTCGTATATGGTTTTTAACATTGTGGCATTAAGTTCTTTCTCTTGGGTACCTTGACTCATTGCTAGACAGTAATCTTGGACTTTATGCAAGCCCACTGATTAGCCAATAAAAACACATATTTTGATTATATTTTAATGGTATTAAATGTTTATTTTTGTAACATCCCAAGTAAGTAATGAATAATAGATATTTTTATCTATTCATATTAATGAATTAGATAGTGTTTTAGAGGCTTAAAATGAAAATAAATCCAATCTTAAGCATGGAATACACTAATATTTTTAAAAGATTGTTTTACTGCCTTTTAATGGAAAACCATTTTTAAATCTATATTTTGACAATTTTATAAGCTAAGTTTTTCAAAATAAACTTATTCTTTATGATTGGGACATCAAAATTTACTTTGTGTGAATTTTTGGTATTTTTTCGATAAAGTTCATTTTTTAATGAATAGTGAAAAATGTTGTATTTTAATTCAAAACCTCTTTTTAATCTAATTTATTTATATGATTAGATTATCTTTTGAATTGGTTTTAAAGTTAAATTAGAATATATTTTTACCATTTAATCCAATGGTGGTCATTGGAATCAATTTCACTTTGAAATTGGGCTTAAACTAGTGTCAATCTTTTGATACTTATTGTTTCATAAAAACGCGCTATTTGTCATGACAACGGGAATTAATTATTAAATTAATTAATGCATCTTATATGTTTTGAATTTTTTAAAATAGAAATAATTTTTGAATTCAAAATATCAAATATAGCTTAGGGTGAAGTTTTGGAATTTTTCTGAAAAACTTCAATTTTTGATGAATAGTGAAACCACTAAGTGTTAGTTAAAGAAACTTATTTTTCGTTTAAATGAAACTTTGCCACTTATGTGATTTGATTTTCAAAAATCCGACATACATGGTTGTCATTAATAAGTAAAATGTGGTTCAAGGAGATTAAAATAATTTTTTGGTAAATAGTAACTTTTAAGTTCTTAATCGCGATTAGAGGTAATTAGTGTAGTTTAAGGTAAAAATAATGTTTTAATAATATGAGATGAGCTTTAAACATGTCCTACCCTAATTGGATGTGTCATGGCAGACCAATACAATCCATGGGTCAACTTGGGGACCCCATGGAGCCACTTTGGATGGGAAATGACATAAATAACTTTTTATTTAATGTAAAAGTAAAAATAACACAAACATGAGATGTTTTACTAAAACAATTTTTACATGGGGTTATACAAGTCATATTTTTTACTATAAATATTCATTATAAATATAAAAATATTTCCTACATCATGATATTTTTTCTATAATTTTTAGACTTTAAATATATTAAATTATTTATGACATCATGATGATGCAGCGATTACCTCATTAATAAAGGATTTAAATAAAATGAAATGATAATGTAAAATATATGACCTAAACATGTCCAAAACCTATTTTATGGGTGGATTTAGAACCCTTATCACCTTAACCTATAATTATATCAATGTGGGACATTTTTAATCCGAAACTCATTTTAAAATAAAGGAACATTTCTTTACTTTCCAAGAGTGCCCCCCCTCTCCTCTTATAAAAGGCCCCCACCTCTACCTCCTTACCCACACTTCCAAAGCCTTTGGCTCGGCCAACCCCTGACAATTTTGTCTCTCAACTTTCCTCTATTACTCCTTGAAGCCTCACTTTGGGCATAAGTTTTCCCAAGGAATCCTTTGAGCTCAAACCAAAGGGAGTTACCCGATTTTAAGGTAATGTCTTCACTTGAGTCCTTTTGTTTTATTTTGCTTATCCAACCCCCTAAAATCTTTTTATTAATTTATTTTGTAAAAACTCCAGTATATTCAATATAATAGTATGTTGTTATAAGAAGGATTCGAGCTACACTTACACACACCTACATCTAATGGTTAAAGAACATACTGTTTCCGTGGATGGCGAATTTCGGCCTCCCGAAACGATGATTGTTCAACATTATTTTAACACCTTCAAAGGTGTCCATTAATATAAAACTATATTTATATATGATATATAATATGTTTATGTTTTCCTTAAGCTTATGTATTTTTCATTTTGGTCATACCTTTATGGTTTCCATTATGGGTAAACGCGATATCTTCATTTAAGGAATTGCGGACTACCGCCCCCTCAAAGTGATTTGATTCGTTAATACCATATGTGGGACGTATAAAGGATGAAGTTATGATATTATATATGATATTACACTGGAATTATAATATACCTTTATATCATTATTATTCCATTCTATAAAATACGAAATAGAAATGAAAGTAGTGTTCATGCGTACGTACGACTTACCGTCTCCATGAACGGTGCATTTCATTTCTTACCTCTAAATGATTATGTAATATTATAAATGCATGTATATACTGGATATATATGATGTATATAATATATACATCATTATTATAATTCTGGATATAATGGATATATGCACAACTTGTAATTATAAAGGGTTTATTTTTTACTCAAGTACCAATGATCGTTAAAACGATCGTTATTAAATTAAATAATTACATAGTGTTCATGACATGGAAATAAGTGATATAAAAGGAATAATGAACTTTAAAAAGGTTCTTAAACAAGTATAAATTAACTCAAGTTTATTATTCAGGAGATTAAAGAACGACCGAGTCAAGTCGGACCCGAGGTATGGGACTTCGCCTCAATCTCCTTTCATTGAGGCATATTTTGTTTTATACACAACCTTCTTTTATACGGTATATAAACCCCTTTGACTTTTACATTTATCCAAAAGGAATATTTTTTATACAAAGCGTTTTACTAAATGACAAAAGGGAATGTTTTTTTCGTACGTATACGACGACAAAGACTTCTCCGCCGTCGTGACCGTTATTTGAGTTTCGGCTTCCTCTACAAGCCATACCTTTTTTTTAAAGAAAAAAATAAATACCATGTTTTAATTTTCTTTTATTTTGGTATTGAAAATGGTTTTAATAATGTTTTTATATCAATGTGTTGTATTGATATCTTGTGATTGAAAGGTGGAAATGTTATGTTTCCTTTATACATGTTTTATGTGATACGATTATGTTGAGGTTCTTGGGCATTATTATGAAGACGGGTGGTTCCGTGATAAACTGAGGGCGGGTGAGCCCGATATAGCTCTTCAATGCATTGGGTAACGTGAAGGAGTAAAACGTTAAGGTTTCTCTGAAGAGATTTAGGGAATATACTGTGATGGGTATTTCAAACGTTACCAAGAGGGTTACTCCCTATGTAAGAATGTTATGAATGCCTCAAGTTACCTTTATGTCTTATGATTTCTATGATTTATTCATGATTTTATGAGGTATGTTAAAGTGCTTATGTTTTATGGGTAAAGTATGATTTCATTCTTATGTATATATGAACTTATGTTTCCTTTCCATATTTTTATAACCCATACTGAGCTTTTTATGCTCATCCCAAGTTTTTTTTTTTGAAATGCTTTTCACAGGTCAAGGGAAAGGTACATGATATGATGATAGTGTCAAGGAAGTGTCAAGAATGAATCCATGTCTTATTTTAAATATGTTTCCATTGATGGGAAAAATTAATACTATCTTTATGTAACCACTTTGTTTATATGTGGAATGTAATGCAAGTTTCATGTTCTAATTCTCTAAAACTCTAAACCTGAAAAGATCCTCAATGTGTAATCTTGTAATAACTCAAGATTAAGTAAGGTTTAAGGCTAGGGCCTTATAGTTGGTATCTGAGGTCGGTTTAGATAACTTTAGGAGTTAGAATTCTATTAAATGATTATCCAAAAATATTTTTTTTTATGGTCAAATTGAAATGATATAGCATTTTAAGATTACCATGTTGCTTCATCTAAGACATGTTTGTTCAGAATGGTTTTCCGCAGAGGAAACAGGGAAGCAGTTCTAGGAAGGAATATAGAAGGAAATAACCTTCCGAATCAGCATCCTGAGATGGTCGGAATTGGAACTGAACAGTTTGTTATAGTAATGGCGCAGTTGACTCAAGCGATAAATGGTGGTGGTATCCATGCACGAGATCAGCCAGATCAACCGCAGAAGAACATGTCAGTGGTGGAACATTTCATGAGTCAACATCCCCCATCATTCAGAGGATCATCTGACCCTGTGTAAGCTGAAGGGTGGATTAAAGCACTGGAGAAGATTTTCGATTTCATGGGGTGTTCAGACAATCAAAAGGTTAGTCTTGCTATTTACCGTTTGGAGGGTGAAGCAGATCAGTGGTGGTCGATGGTTAGAAATATCAGGGACGCCGATGAGATTGATGCTCTTGACTGGGATGAATTTAAAGGTATGTTTCTTGAGAATTATTTTCCTAAGGCTGTTCTACATAGTATGGAAAAGCAATTCCAAGAATTGAGGCAAGAGGAAGACTCAGTGGCTGCCTATGAAGAGAGGTTCACTCGATTGTCAAGGTATGCTCCAAATTTTATCTGAGACCTTGATAGTAAAATCAATCGTTTTTACTCAGGATTAAAGCCAAAATATCAAAGGGCATTAGCTTCTCGTGAGTTTAAAAGTTATGAAAAGCTTGTTCGATGTGCTGAGAAGGTGGAAATGGAGTTTTCCGATGACCAAGTGTTCTATAACAACCAGCAGAAGAAGAGACCGAGGTGGCAGGAGAAAGGGAAGAATTCTTCAAAAAAGTCTGATGGTAAGAAAACTAATTTTCTAGTTTGTGATAAATGTGGGAAAAGGCATGCTGGGGAATGTCTTCTGAATTATGTAAAGTGCTACCGATGCGCTAAGATGGGACATAAGGCTCGTGATTGCACTGAAAAGGAGCAGGGTGATGGTAAGACCAAATTTGATTTATATTTAGTGAAATGTTTTAAGTGCAATGAGATGGGTCACTATGAAAACGAGTGTCTGACAAAGAGCTCGATTGATGGGAAGAAGTTAGACTACAAGCAGAAAGGGGTGGTGAAATCCTTTGCAACTACTTCATCAGATTTTGGGTCATCAAATGAAGTTGCATCAGGTACTTTGTTTGTTTTTTCAGATTATGTCAGTGTGTTGTTTGATTCGGGGTCTACACATTCTTTCATCTCTGAAACCTTTTCTAGTAAAATGGGAATACCATCTCAAGAAATGACTCCTGAACTTGTGG
Source organism: Viscum album (assembly GCA_963277665.1). Classification (NCBI taxonomy): domain Eukaryota; kingdom Viridiplantae; phylum Streptophyta; class Magnoliopsida; order Santalales; family Viscaceae; genus Viscum; species Viscum album. The sequence goes on from OY728132.1 coordinate 2,107,958,603, forward strand.
TAAAAACACCTGGGGGAAATGTTGAGGAAAAAAAAATTTATAAGAATCTTCTTATCCTTATCCGTGGAAATAACCTACTTGGGAACCTTATTGTTTTACCTCTAGTAGAGTTTGATGTTATCCTGGGTATGGATTGGCTCTCTATTTACCATGCTAATATTTACTGTAGAACTAAAGAAGTTTCTTTTTAGAAATACTTTCAGTTTGTGTACAAGAATGAACCCTTACTGTTGATAACATATCAAGAGGCCGAGAAACTTTTAAAAGATGAAAATGAATGTTACCTTTCACACATCGTTGAAAATAAAGGAACTGTTTAGATTAATGATGTTCCAGTGGTAAATGAGTATCCTGATGTTTTTCCTGATGAGTTGCCTGGAATAAAGCCAGATTGGGAAGTTGAATTTACTGTTGACTTAGTTCCTGATGCTAATCCAATTTCGAAACCCCCTTATCGAATGGCTCAAATTGAACTTTTAGAGTTGAAGGAGCAATTGCAAGATTTATTAGAGAAAGGTTTCATTCGACCTATCACATCACCATGGGGTGCTCCTGTTTTATTTGTTAAAAAGAAATATGGTTCTATGAGACTTTGCATTGATTATAGAGCCTTGAATAACATCACTATTAAGAACAAATATCCTTTGCCTCATATCGATGATTTGTTTGATCAGCTCCAGGGAGCTCACTATTTTTCAAAGATTGACCTGAGATCGGGGTACCATCAGCTGAAGGTAAAGGAAGCAGATGTTCCGAAGACTGCGTTTCATACAAGATATGGCCATTATGAATTTGTAGTAATTCATTTTGGGCTAACCAATGCACCTGCTGTATTCATGGACTTAATTAATAGAATTTTCCATGAGTTCTTGGATAAGTTTGTGGTGGTTTTCATTGATGATATTTTGGTGTTTTCTAAAAGTAAAGAGGAGCATGAAAGACATTTAAGGGTTATTTTGAAAACCTTAAAAGAAAAGAAATTGTATGGTAAATTCATCAAGTGTGAGTTTTGGTTGCAACAAATTTCTTTCCTTGGTCACATTGTTTCTAAAGATGGGATAACCGTTGATCCTGCAAAAACAAAGGTTGTTGAAGAATGTCCAAGACCCACAAATGTAACAGAGATTCGTAGTTTCCTTGGTTTGGAAGGCTATTACTGAAGGTTTGTTAGAAATTTTTCACAGTTATCTAGTCCAATGACTAAGCTAACTCAGAAGGGTGTTAAGTTTATCTGGACAAAAGAATGTGATGATTGTTTTCAGGAGTTGAAAAGAAGATTGGTGAATGTTCTAGTTTTGGCACTACCTTCCAGGAATGGTGAGTTTGTTATCTACAGTGATGCTTCATTGAAAGGACTTTGTTGTGTCCTAATGCAGAATGATCAGGTAATTGCTTATGCTTCACGACATTTGAAAACTCATGAGGTAAATTACCCTACACATGATTTGGAATTAGTTGTAGTTGTTTTCACTTTAAAAATTTGGAGGCATCATTTGTATGGAGTAAAGTGTGAAATATATACTAATCACAAAAGTTTAAAGTATATATTCACTTATAAAGAGTTAAACATGAGACAAAGGAGATGGCTGGAATTAATCAAGGATTATGATTGTAAAATTCATTACCATCCGGGAAAAGCAAATAAAGTGGCTGATGCTTTGAGTTGAAAAATTAATGCTTCATTAGAAATGTTGTGGTTGGAACGTGATCCATTGGTTAAGGATTTGATTAACTTTGGCATATAATTTGTTGGTGCAGGATGTTCTTCTATTTTGTTTCAGGTATCAGTGAAATCTTCTCTATCAGACAGAATCAAAAAAGCACAGAAGGAAGACAGTGAGTTGCAAAAAAAGGTAGAGCTCATTCAGAAAGGTAAGTTGCCTAAATTCAACATTGATAATGATTGTGTTTTGAGATTTGGGAAGAGATTGTGTGTGCCTTGTGATTCACAGTTGCAGAGAGAGTTGTTATGTGAAGCTCATAGTTCTCCATTTTCAGTTCATCCTGGCAGTACTAAGATGTACAGAGATCTGCGGGAGTATTACTGGTGGGATGGAATGAAAAGAGATATTGCTGATTTTACTGTGAAGTGTTTGACTTGTCAACAGGTTAAAGCAGAGCGGCAGTTACCGAAATGGATGCTTCAGCCTTTACCAGTGCCAGAGTGGAAATGGAAGAATATATCCATGGACTTCATTGTGGGATTGTCGAAGACCCCTCGAGGTAATAATGCAATCTGGGTTATTGTTGATCGCTTGACTAAATCTGCTCATTTCCTTGCTATACGAGATACTTTTTCCCAAGATCAACTTTTCCGTTTGTATCTTAAAGAGATAGTCAGGTTACATGGAGTTCCTCTCTCCATTGTATCTGACCGTGATCCCAGGATCAGTTCTAACTTTTGGAAAGGCCTTCAGAAGTCGTTGGGTACTGAATTAAATTTTAGTACAGCTTTTCATCCTCAATCAGATGGGCATTCAGAACGAACGATTCAGACCTTGGAGGATATGCTAAGAGATTGTTCGATGGATTATTAGGGAAGTTGGGACCAACATCTTTCTTTGGTTGAATTTTCATATAATAACAGTTTTCATTCCAGTATACAGATGGCACGATTTCAGGAATTATATGGGAAGCAGTGTCGAAATCCAGTTTTCTGGGATGAAGTGGGTGAAAGGAAGTTGATGGGACCAGAATTGGTAGAAGAGTTGGCAGAAAAAGTTCAGCTGATACAGAAACACATGAGAACAGCTCAGATCAGGCAGAAGAGTTATGCGGATAACCAGAGGAAGGATCTATCTTTCGAGGTAGGTGATCATGTTTTTATCAAAGTCTCGCCATGGAAAAGTGTGATGTGATTTGGTAAGAAAGGAAAGCTGAGTCCAAGTTTCATTAGACCATATGAAATTCTGGAGAGAGTTGGATCAGTTGCATACCAGGTGTCTTTACCTCTGAGTTTATCTCAGGTACACAATGTTTTTCATGTTTCGATTCTGAGAAAGTACATGCCGGATCCATCCCATGTTTTGAGTCCAGAGGTAGTTCAGCTGGAAGAGAACCTATCGTATGAGAAACAACTGGTCCAGATTCTTGACCACAGGGAGCAAGTGTTACGGAATAAGGTGATTAATCAGGTAAAGGTTTTGTGGAAAAACCACATGATGGAAGAGGCAACATGGGAATCTGAAAATGCAATGAGGGATAAGTACCCCCATTTATTCGATAAGTAAATAAATTGCGGGGAATCAATTTTCTAAAGGGGGGAAGGATGTAACATCCCAAGTAATTAATGAATAATAGATATTTTTATCTATGCCTATTAATTAATTAGATAGTGTTTTAGAGGCTTAAAATGAAAATAAATCCAATCTTAAGCATGGAATACACTAATATTTTTAAAAGATTGGTTTACTGCCTTTTAATGGCAAACCATTTTTAAATCTATATTTTGACAATTTTATAAGCTATGTTTGTCAAAATAAACTTATTCTTTATGATTGGGAAATCAAAATTTACTTTGTGTGAATTTTTGGTATTTTTCCGATAAAGTTCATTTTTTAATGAATAGTGAAAATGTTGTATTTTAATTCAAAACCTCTTTTTAATCTAATTTATTTAAATGATTAGATTATCTTTTGAATTGGTTTTAAAGTAAAATTAGAATATATTTTTACCATTTAATCTAATGGTGGTCATTGGAATCAATTTCACTTTGAAATTGGGCTTAAACTAGTGTCAATCTTTTGATACTTATTATTTCATAAAAACACGCTATTTGTCATGACAGCGGGAATTAATTATTAAATTAATTAATGCATATTATATGTTTTGAATTTTTTAAAATAGACATCATTTTTGAATTCAGAATATCAAATATAGCTTAGGGTGAAGTTTTGGAATTTTTCTGAAAAACTTCAATTTTTGATGAATAGTGAAACCACTAAGTGGTAGTTAAAGAAACTGATTTTTCGTTTAAATGAAAATTTGCCACTTCTGTGATTTGATTTTCAAAAATACGACATACATGGTTGTCATTAAGAAGTAAAATGTGGTTCAATGAGATTAAAATAATTTTTTGTTGAATAGTAACTTTTAAGTTCTTAATCGCGATTAGAGGTAATTAGTGTAGTTTAAGGTAAAAATAATGTTTTAATAATATGACATGAGCTTGACACATGTCCTACCCTCATTGGATGTGTCATGGCCGACCAAGACAATCCATGGGTCAACTTGGGGACCCCATAGAGCCAATTTGGTTGGGAAATGACATAAATAACGTTTTATTTAATGTAAAAGTAAAAAATAACACAAACATGAGATGTTTTACTAAAACAATTTTTACATGGGGTTATACAAGTCAGATTTTTGACTATAAATATTCATTAGAAATATAAAAATATTTCCTACATCATGATATTTTTTCTATAATTTTTAGACTTTAAATATATTAAATTATTTATGACATCATGATGATGCAGCGATTACCTCATTAATAAAGGATTTAAATAAAATGAAATGATAATGTAAAATATATGACCTAAACATGTCCAAAACCTATTGGATGGGTGTATTTCGAACCCTTATCACCTTACCCTCGAATTATATCAATGTGGGACCTTTTGAATCTGAAACTCATTTTAAAATAAAGAAGCATTTCTTTACTTTCCAAGAGTGCCCCTCCACTCCTCTTATAAAAGGCCCCCATCTCTACCTCCTTACCAACACTTCCAAAGCCTTTGGATCGGCCAATCCCTGCCCATTTTGTCTCTACAATTTCCTCTATTACTCCTTGAAGCCTCACTTTGGGCAGAAGTCTTCCCAAGGAAGCCTTTGAGCTCAAACCAAAGGGAGTTACCCGATTTTAAGGTAATGTCTTCACTTGAGTCCTTTTGTTTTATTTTGCTTCTCCAACCCCCTAAACTCTTTCTATTAATTTATTTTGTAACAAATCCAGTATCTTAAATATAATAGGATGTTTTTATAAGAATTATTCGAGCTACACTTACACACACCTACATCTAATGGTTAAAGAACATATTGTTTCCGTGGATGGCGAATTTCGGCCTCCCGAAACGATGATTGTTCAAAATTCTTTTAACACCTTCAAAGGTGTCCATTAAGATGAAACTATATTTATATATGATATATAATATGTTTATGTTTTCCTTAAGCTTCTGTATTTTTCATTTTGGGCATACCTTTATGGTTTCCATTATGGGTAAACGCGATATCTTCATTTAAGGAAGTGCGGACTACCGCCCCCTCAAAGTGATTTGATTCGTTAATACCATATGTGGGACGTATAAAGGATGAAGTTATGATATTATATATGATATTACACTGGAATTATAATATACCTTTATATCATTATGATTCCACTCTATAAAATACGAAATAGAAATGAAAGTAGCGTTCATGCGTACGTACGGCTTACCGTCTCCATGAACGGTGCATTTCATTTCTTACCTCTAAATGATTATGTAATATTATAAATGCATGTATATACTGGATATATATTATATATATGATATATACATCATTATTATAATTCTGGATATAATGGATACATGGACAACTTGTAATTATAATGGGTTTATTTTTTACTCAAGTACCAATGATCGTTAAAACGACCGTTATTAACTTAAATAATTACATAGTGTTCATGACATGGAAATAAGTGATATAAAAGGAATAATGAACTTTAAAAAGGTTCTTAAACAATTAGAAATTAACTCAAGTTTATTATTCAGGAGATTAAAGAACGACCGAGTCAAGTCGGACCCGAGGTATGGGACTTCGCCTCAATCTCCTTTCATTGAGACGTATTTTGTTTTATACAAAACCTTCTTTTATACAGTGTATAAACCCCTTTGACTTTTACGTTTATCCAAAAGGAATCTTTTTTATATGAAGCGTTTTACTAAATTACAAAAGGGAATGTTTTTGTCGTACGTATGCGGCGACAACGACTTATCCGCCGCCGTGACCGTTATTTGAGTTTAGGCTTCCTCTACAAGCCATACCTTTTTTTTAAGAAAAAAATAAATACCATGTTTTAATTTTCTTTTATTTTGGTATTGAAAATGGTTTTCATAATGTTTTTATATCAATGTGTTGTATTGATATCTTGTGATTGAAAGGTGGAAATGTTATGTTTCCTTTATGCATGTTTTATGTGATACGATTATGTTGAGGTTCTTGGGCATTATTATGAAGATGGGTGGTTCCGTGATAAACTGAGGGCGGGTGAGCCCGATATATCTCTCCAATGCATTGGGTTACGCGAAGGAGTGAAACGTTAAGGTTTCTCTGAAGAGATTTAGGGAATATACTGTGATGGGTATTCCATACGTAACCAAGAGGGTTACTCCTTACGTAAGAATGTTATGAATGCCTCAAGTTACCTTTATGTCTTATGATTTCTATGATTTATTCATGATTTGATGAGGTATGTTAAAGTACTTATGTTTTATGGGTAAAGTATGATTTCATTCTTATGTATATATGAACTTATGTTTCCTTTCCATATTTTTATAACCCATACTGAGCTTTTTATGCTCATCCCAAGTTTTTTTTTTTGAAATGTTTTTCACAGGTCAAGGGAAAGGAACATGATATGATGATAGTGTCAAGGAAGTGTCAAGAATGAATCCATGTCTTATTTTAAATATGTTTCCATTTATGGGAAAAATGAATACTATCTTTTTGTAACCACTTTATTTATATGTGGAATGTAATGCAAGTTTTATGTTCTAATTCTCTAAAACTCTAAACCTGAAAAGATCCTCAATGTGTAATCTTGTAATAACTCAATATTAAGTAAGGTTTAAGGCTGGGGCCTTATAGTTGGTATCAGAGGTCGGTTTAGATAACTTTAGGAGTTAGAATTCTATTAAATGATTATCCAAAAATATTTTTTTTTATGGTCAAATTGAAATGATATAATATTTTAAGATTACCATATTGCTTCATCTAAGAAATGTTTGTTCAGAATGGTTTTCCGCATAGGAAATAGGGAAGCAGTGCTAGGAAGGCATACAGAAGGAAATAACCTTCTGAATCAGCATCCTGAGATGGTCAGAATTGGAACTAAATAGTCTGTTGTAGTAATGGCGCAGTTGACTCAAGCAATAAATGGTGGTGGTATCCATGCACAAGATCAGCCAAATCAACCGCAGAAGAACATGTCAGTGGTAGAACATTTCATGAGGCAACATTCCCCATCATTCAGAGGATCATCTGACCCTATGTTAGCTGAAGGGTGGATTAAATCACTGGAGAATATTTTCGAAGTCATGGGGTGTTCAGACAATCAAAAGGTTAGTCTTGCTATTTTCCGTTTGGAGGGTGAAGCAGATCAGTGGTGGTCGATGGTTAGAAATATCAGGGACACCGATGAGATTGATGATCTTGACTGGGATGAATTTAAAGGTATGTTTCTTGAGAAGTATTTTCCTAAGGTTGTTCGACTTAGTATGGAAAAGAAATTCCTGGAATTGAGGCAAGAGGAAGACTCAGTGGCTGCCTATGAAGAGAGGTTCAATCGATTGGAAAGGTATGCTCCAAATTTTATCTGAGACCTTGATAGTAAAATCAATCATTTTTACTCAGGATTAAAGCCAAAATATCGAATGGAATTAGCTTCTCGTGAGTTTAAAAGTTATGAAAAGCTTGTTCGATGTGCTTAGAATGTGGAAATGGAGTTTGCCGATGACCAAGTGTTCTATAACAACCAGCCGAAGAAGAGACCGAGGTGGCAGGAGAAAGGGAAGAATTCTTCAAAAAAGTCTGATGGTAAGAAAACTAAGTTTCAAGTTTGTGATAAATGTGGGAAAAGGCATGCTGGGGTGTAACGACCCAATCTTTTTGAGTAGTATATTAACTTACTCTTATTGATTTAATAAGATGTTAATGGTTAATGCAGAAAGAGGAGTCGATGGCTTCATCCAGTAGACTCAACCCTTATGAAGCCCACTTATCAGAGCTTGGGAAGGAGGTAGCATCTGTGGGCTTTGCTTTGGACCAAGCCCAATCCGAGCTCCAGCGTGTCAAGCTTGAACGAAAACGCTTGCAGGAGAAGTTCAAGTTAGTGGAGATTGCTACTAGGGCAATGTTATGTGAGACTCCCTCAGATTCTCTCACCATAGCACACCTTACACTTAGGTCTTATGCCAGTGTTATAAGGGGCTATATGATGAGACCCTAGTTTCCTTGTGTAATCCTCTCAGGTGAATAAATTGAGATTTCTTCCTTTAGTGATGTTTGTGAAATTTCAAATGCCTAGATAATTTTAGAAGGTATTTTATTGATGAATTTTGAAAAAGGGATATTTTAAAATATTTATGTAAACCCTAAATAACTAATGATGTGTAATGATTTTCAAAAAATGGTCTTCTACAAAAGTGTTCAGTAAGGAATTTGGAGTCTAATAAGATCAACTTAATTTTTGATGAATAGTAAATTATGAATAGTGATTTTACGCTTAGGATTAGTAATGTGACCAAATGGATTAGTAATTTCACTCAAAGAAAGTTTTAATATAAATTAGACACCTAGATTAAGTAATGTGATTCAATAAAATGGGTAAATAACGGTTTCATAAATTATTATTCAAGTATTAGTTTTTTCGGATGAATAGTGTTTTTTAATTAAAAATTTAATTAAAAATAATTAGAAAATTATTTTTATAAAAATGACTTCATTTTTGAACTCAGAGCATCGATATTATGTTATGGTAATTTTTGGGGTTTTTTCTGAAAAAAATGAATTTTCGATGAATAGTGTTTTTATTTAAAAATTAAATTAAAAATATTTAGAAAATTATTTTTATAAAATGGATTTCATTTTTGAAATCAGAGCATTGATATTTGATTAAGGTGAAATTTTGGGATTATTCTGAGAAAGTTGAATTTTTAGTGAATAGTAAAAATACAGTTTTAGGGTTTCGGTATGTTTAATGACATCATAACTGTGTCATGATGATGTCATGAGTTTTTTCAAGGGTTGGCCGGCCAAGGGTGATGAATTATTGTTTTGGGGGCCCCATGTGGCCTAACTCCATGATAAGTGCCAAGGGAGAGCACATGGGTTTGAGAAAAGCAAATGTGAGGTGTCCCTTGGCCATTAATGCTTTGTCCCCTCACTTTCCCTATAAATACCCACCCTTTCCTCCCTTAGTTCTCACTCCCAACTCTCCCCCAACGAAGTTCTGGTCTTCTTACCTTCCAAGGAGTCCTCCCAAGGTGCCCCCAATCCCTCAAGGTCCAATCCTTTGAGTTTCAAGAGTCACATTTTAAGGTAAGGGATCCGACCCCTCTCTTTCTTTTCATGTAATCTCTTTTATGTCATTCCTATTATGCTCCTTGTTTTTATGTGAGAGGATGTTCTTTTATATTCCTCTTACTGCCCTTTCATGTTTATATGATGAGAGATCCCCTCTTACTCTCATCATTTCGTTTTATGAATGTTTAAGTGACGCTGTTAGGCTGCCGAATGTTTAAGTGATTCTTTCACCCTTCTCATTTTTCAAGTTCGATTTTCATGTCAAGTCTTTCAAGTTCCTTTTTATTATGTTGGGGTATGATCTCTATATCTATCATACTGATCTCTTATGATCATATGATGAGGGACCCTATTTGATCTTGTCAATTCTTTTTATTGAAGTTTAAGTGACGCCGTTAGGCTGCCGAATTTTCATAAGAGAAATCTAAATTTTGTCTTCCTTCCATGTTTTTCATTTCAAATGGTATGTCCTTCAAATTTCATTACCATGTCCATATATCCTTCTTATTCTGTCCCCTTACTGTTTTATGGATCATTATGAGTGGGTGACCCATGTCCCCTCTCTTTTCAATGTTTTCTAAAACCCTGAAACATAGCCGTTATGCTGCAGAATTTTCGTCTCAAAATGCCTCTCTCTTTTCTCAAAAATTATTTTATGTTATAAAGTGAATACTCAAAGCTCTTATTTCTACAAGGGTATTCACATATATATCAAAATGTTCCATTTTAAATTCTGGGATTTACATACATGAGACCCGCTTCCCTTTCCGTGGGTTTAAAGTGCCGTAAAGATCATGTCATTAAAGCAGTTTTTAAAATGTTATGATTATGAAATGAAACCCATTTATTTTATGCTACATGGGTTATTTATGAAATGTTTGATGATGATATATGTGGCTCACATGATAATAAAGGCAAATTTAAGGGTGCGACCTGATAGCGCTCCAATGCATTGGGTAAAGACTTAATCTCTAGAGATGACCATTTTAACGACGCCTTGGTGAATAACCTTGGTAATTTTTAACGACACCTTGGGGATGGACCTTGGTGAAACGAAACGATTGTCAATATTAAATGTTGCAGCCACATCTTCAAGTTATGAAAAATGTTGTTTTTATTATGAAATGCCTCATGATTTATTTCTCATGCCTTAAAGTCCTTTTCATGTCCTTATTGAAGTATATCCAGTTCACATGTAAAATGTTCCTCTTGTTTCCCTTACTGGGCCTTCTGCTCACCCTTCTTTTGATGTATGTCCCCAGGTTATGAGATGCATAATGAACATAGGATGAACTAAAGGAGAAGCCTTTCAAGTGTTTAAGAAGAATGTTTTGTGTTTTTTTTATGTATTTTGTTCCTGGTTTCCAAGACACTAGACCTTAAAGATCCTCAGTTATGTGTAATGTAATGAAAGTTTATGTTATAAAATGGCGGGATGCTATAGTTGGTATCAAAGGATGGTTTAGTTATTTGTGGAAATTAGGATATAAAAACTTTAGGAAGAACCCTATAGAAAAGTTTAAATATAGGAAAACTTCCTGGTATTTTGGTAAGTATTGAGTAAGTGGTTTATCAAACAAATACATCCCTGTCTGGATACGAGCAGGTAGAGGCGGCTCTGGCACAGATGTACATAGGGGTAAAACCCGAAAACACCGCTTTGAGCTAGACTCGAACGGGAACTGGTGCACGATAACGGGCCTTGCTGCACTCTTGGTTACGACACTCCCGGGGGATATGTTTGGTTAATCACATGCTTTTTATGAATCATTATGAAGGAATTATAGAGAACTATTATTGTCTAAGCACGAAGTCTTAGTTAAAAGATTCATAAATGAAATAAGTTTCTTACTAAGGTTTTATTCTTTTAGAAAATGGCGGGCAATAGGAGGAACCATGCCGATGGTGACCGCAATGCACCATGTGCTGACGGCCCTCCGATGGAAGCCGGAATGGAAACATTCATGCGAATGATGAACCAACTGACTCAAGTTATGAGTAATAACTTGAATCAAGCTGAGAGGCCGACCTCACCACGAAGGGAACAACACTCTGTTGAGTCCTTCATGCGTCAACGACCGCCAACATTCAGTGGATCTACTGACCCGTTGGTTGCGGAACAATGGATAAGCTCCATTGAAAAGATCTTTTCTGTACTTCATTGTTCGGAACAAGAAAAGGTCACCCTTGCTGTTTACCGCCTGGAGGGAGAAGCTGATCAGTGGTGGTCACTGATCAAAAACACGAAGCCACGAGGAGAGATGGAAGCTATGGAGTGGGAAGAATTTCGGGGGATTTTCTTTAACAAGTATTTCCCTCGTTCCATGAGAACGAAAATGGAGAAAGAGTTTCTCGAGCTGAAGCAGAAGGAGAACGAATCTGTCGGAAGCTACGAGATGAACTTCACAAGGCTTTCCCGTTATACCTCAATCTTTGTCATGGACCCTAATGGGAAGGTTGATAGATTCTTTGGCGGACTACGACCTCATCTGCGGAAGAATCTAGCCAACAGGGACTATGATAGCTATGAAGAAATAGTTCGAAGTGCTATGAAAGTCGAGCTGGAGTTTGGTGAGACACAGTGGTCTCATAAGCCAAATGAAAAGAAGAGGTCGTTGGAGCCCAGTTTAGGGAAGTCTTTTGATCAGGGAAGAGGTGGAAAGCAAACGCAACTTACCACATGCAATAAATGTGGGAAGAATCATCTGGGGAACTGCTTGAGTGGAAGTGGAAAGTGCTACAAGTGTGGAAGAGGAGGCCATATTGCTCGGAATTGTCATAGTGAGGTGAAGCCTCAGCTTCCCAACACTAACGACAGAGGAAAGATGGTTCTGGCCCTACCCGAAGTCACATGCTTCAAGTGTGGACAGCTTGGTCACTTTGCTAACCAATGTCCCAATCCGAGGGCGGTGGAGGGGAATCACCATCAACCTCAGCAGAGGCCAAGGGAGCAAGGTCGTGCTTTCGCTATCACAACAACTGAAGTTGAAGTTCCGAACGATGTGGTAGCAGGTACTCTTGTTGTCCTCTCAAAACTAGCAAGTGCTTTATTTGATTCTGGTTCTACGCATTCCTTTATTTCTTCCAAGTTTGCAAAGAATATAGAATCAATCCCTAAATTGCTTGAGGTAGAGTTGTCAGTCAAGACTCCAAGTGGGATTATCCATGCATCAACAGTGTTTAGAGACTCTAGTGTTTACTTTGGTGAGCACAATCTTATCGCAAATCTAGTAGTCATTCCCATGATGGAATTCGACATTATACTAGGGATGGACTGGCTCTCAAAGTATAATGCTAATATCAAATGCAGAAGTAAGGAAATCTCAGTAGTCTTGAATGAACGACCTACAGTTATCTTCCGTGGAGAGATATCCCGAACTGATCCCTATCTAGAAGCACCTCCTATAGCTTTCTTTATGGAGTTAATCGGTGATGAGGAAGAAGGGAAAGGGAGCATACAAATTGAATATGTTCTGATTGTTCAGGAATACATGGACGTATTTCCTGAGGAGTTACCTGGACCTCCCCCAGAAAGAGAGGTAGAGTTCTCCATTGAACTCGTACCTGGGTCTCAACCGATATCAAAGACTCCGTATAGAATGGCAAATGTGGAGCTAGAGGAGCTAAAGAAACAACTCCAAGACTTGTTGGAGAAGGGGTTTATCCGACCGAGTGTGTCTCCTTGGGGAGCACCAGTTCTCTTTGTGAAGAAGAAGGATGGATCAATGCGGCTATGCATTGATTATAGAGAACTGAACGGGATCACAGTGAAGAACAGATACCCTCTTCCAAGAATTGATGATTTATTTGACCAACTTCGTGGGGCTCAATTCTTCTCTAAGATTGACCTTCGATCTGGTTATCATCAACTGAGGGTGAAGAAGGAAGATATTCCAAAGACTGCCTTCCGATCAAGATATGGGCATTATGAGTTTACTGTTATGCCTTTCGGCTTGACTAATGCTCCTGCTATTTTCATGGATTTGATGAATAGAGTCTTTAAGGACTACCTTGATAACTTTGTGGTAGTTTTTATTGATGATATTTTGATATATTCAAAAAGTCGTGAGGAGCATGAAGATCATCTGAGGGTTGTTTTGAAAACTCTACGGAAGGAGAGGCTCTTTGGGAAGTTCAGCAAGTGTGAGTTTTGGTTACAACAAGTGGCTTTCTTGGGGCACATCGTAACCAATGAAGGAATCTCGGTTGACCCTGCAAAGACAATGGTTGTGGAGGAGTGGCCTCAACCCACAACAGTAACTGAGATTCGTAGTTTCCTTGGTTTAGCGGGATATTATAGGAGGTTTGTGAAAAACTTTTCACGGCTTTCTAATCCACTAACCAAGTTGACTCGAAAAGGGGTTAAGTTCATCTGGACAAAGGAATGCGAGGAAAGTTTCCAAGAGATGAAAAAGAGATTGGTTACTGCACCGGTGTTAACACTACCCTATATCGGAGAAGGATTCGTTATTTTTAGCGATGCATCTCTGAAAGGGCTTGGGTGCGTCCTCATGCAAAATGAAAAAGTAATTGCTTATGCATCTCGACAGTTGAAGATTCATGAGCAGAATTATCCTACGCATGATCTAGAGCTGGCGGCAGTTGTTTTTGCTCTAAAGATATGGAGGCACTATCTTTATGGGGAGAAATGTGATATATACACCGACCACCAAAGTCTAAAGTATATTTTCACACAGAAAGAATTGAACATGAGACAAAGGAGATGGTTGGAGCGTATTAAAGACTATGATTGTTCAATTCATTATCACCCTGGAAGAGCAAACAAAGTCGCAGATGCGTTAAGCAGGAAAGATCCTGTTGTTCTGGCAACAATGAGGATCCTGGGAGATCCCTTGATTAAAGATCTAGTAAAACTGGACATGGGAATTATAAGGAAAGGGACATCATCAACCCTATCCCAAATGATTTCTCAACCTTCATTACTAGAGAAGATCAAGAAGGCTCAAAAAGAAGATCCTTTGCTACAGGAGAAGTTCGAGGCTGTAAAGGATGGGAAGTTCCCTGATTTCAATATTGATCAAGAAGGTGTATTGAAATTTCGTACAAGACTATGTGTTCCATCTATTCCGGAGATAAAGAAAGAACTGATGGATGAAGCTCATAGCTCTACTTTCTCTATACATCCGGGAAGCACTAAGATGTATAGAGACCTTCGTGATCATTATTGGTGGGATAACATGAAGAGGGAGATTGCCGATTACACTACAAGGTGCCTGGTGTGTCAGCAAGTAAAGGCAGAAAGACAACTTCCTAAGGGGGTATTACAACCGCTACCCATACCAGTATGGAAGTGGGATAATATCACCATGGACTTTGTAACTGGTCTCCCAAAAACATCCAAAGGAAACAATGCGATATGGGTTATTGTGGACCGTCTCACCAAGACAGCCCATTTTATCTCTATTCGGGAAGATTTCTCTCTGGATCAGCTTGCCAAGATATACGTGAAGGAAGTGGTAAGGCTGCATGGGGTACCACTATCCATCGTATCTGATCGTGACCCAAGATTCACATCAAAATTCTGGAGAAGTCTTCAGCATGCTCTGAATACTGAATTGAATTTTAGTACGGCCTATCATCCTCAAACTGATGGCCAATCTGAAAGGACTATTCAGACACTCGAAGACATGTTGAGATTATGCTCAATGGAATTTAAAGGTGGATGGGATCAACACCTCCCATTAGTGGAGTTCTCCTATAACAACAGCTTCCATTCGAGTATTCAGATGGCACCCTATGAAGCTCTATATGGAAAGCGGTGTAGAACTCCTACTTGTTGGGATGAAACTGGTGAGAGGAAGCTTCTTGGGCCTGATCTCGTGCAAGAGATGACGGAACAGGTTCATGCCATCCAACAACACATAAAGGCTGCTCAGAGTCGGCAGAAGAGCTATGCTGACAATCGTCGAAGGGACTTGGAGTTTGGTGTTGGTGACAAAGTCTTCCTTCGAATTTCTCCATGGAAGAGAGTCATGCGGTTTGGGAAGAAAGGGAAGCTCAGCCCTAGGTACATTGGCCCCTATGAAATCCTTGATCGCATAGGAGCAGTGGCCTATCGTCTAGCACTTCCACCGAACCTAGCTCAAGTTCATGATGTCTTCCATGTATCTCTCTTGAGGAAGTACATACCCGACCCTTCGCATGTACTGAACCCAGAGGTGGTACAACTTGAACATGACCTCTCTTATGAAGAGCAGCCAGTGGAGATCTTGGACCGTAGAGACAAGTTCCTACGAAACAAGACTACCCACCTTGTGAAAGTGTTGTGGAGGAATCATAAATATGAAGAAGCGACTTGGGAGCCTGAGGAAACGATGAAGCAAAAGTACCCTCACCTTTTCGACTAGGCCTCAAGTATAAATTTCGGGGACGAAATTTCTTAAGGGGGGAAGAATGTAACGACCCAATCTTTTTGAGTAGTATATTAACTTACTCTTATTGATTTAATAAGATGTTAATGGTTAATGCAGAAAGAGGAGTCGATGGCTTCATTCAGTAGACTCAACCCTTATGAAGCCCACTTATCAGAGCTTGGGAAGGAGGTAGCATCTGTGGGCTTTGCTTTGGACCAAGCCCAATCCGAGCTCCAGCGTGTCAAGCTTGAACGAAAACGCTTGCAGGAGAAGTTCAAGTTAGTGGAGATTGCTACTAGGGCAATGTTATCTGAGACTCCCTCAGATTCTCTCACCATAGCACACCTTACACTTAGGTCTTATGCCAGTGTTATAAGGGGCTATATGATGAGACCCTAGTTTCCTTGTGTAATCCTCTCGGGTGAATAAATTGAGATTTCTTCCTTTAGTGATGTTTGTGAAATTTCAAATGCCTAGATAATTTTAGAAGGTATTTTATTGATGAATTTTGAAAAAGGGATATTTTAAAATATTTATGTAAACCCTAAATAACTAATGATGTGTAATGATTTTCAAAAAATGGTCTTCTACAAAAGTGTTCAGTAAGGAATTTGGAGTCTAATAAGATCAACTTAATTTTTGATGAATAGTAAATTATGAATAGTGATTTTACGCTTAGGATTAGTAATGTGACCAAATGGATTAGTAATTTCACTCAAAGAAAGTTTTAATATAAATTAGACACCTAGATTAAGTAATGTGATTCAATAAAATGGGTAAATAACGGTTTCATAAATTATTATTCAAGTATTAGTTTTTTCGGATGAATAGTGTTTTTTAATTAAAAATTTAATTAAAAATAATTAGAAAATTATTTTTATAAAAATGACTTCATTTTTGAACTCAGAGCATCGATATTATGTTATGGTAATTTTTGGGGTTTTTTCTGAAAAAAATGAATTTTCGATGAATAGTGTTTTTATTTAAAAATTAAATTAAAAATATTTAGAAAATTATTTTTATAAAATGGATTTCATTTTTGAAATCAGAGCATTGATATTTGATTAAGGTGAAATTTTGGGATTATTCTGAGAAAGTTGAATTTTTAGTGAATAGTAAAAATACAGTTTTAGGGTTTCGGTATGTTTAATGACATCATAACTGTGTCATGATGATGTCATGAGTTTTTTCAAGGGTTGGCCGGCCAAGGGTGATGAATTATTGTTTTGGGGGCCCCATGTGGCCTAACTCCATGATAAGTGCCAAGGGAGAGCACATGGGTTTGAGAAAAGCAAATGTGAGGTGTCCCTTGGCCATTAATGCTTTGTCCCCTCACTTTCCCTATAAATACCCACCCTTTCCTCCCTTAGTTCTCACTCCCAACTCTCCCCCAACGAAGTTCTGGTCTTCTTACCTTCCAAGGAGTCCTCCCAAGGTGCCCCCAATCCCTCAAGGTCCAATCCTTTGAGTTTCAAGAGTCACATTTTAAGGTAAGGGATCTGACCCCTCTCTTTCTTTTCATGTAATCTCTTTTATGTCATTCCTATTATGCTCCTTGTTTTTATGTGAGAGGATGTTCTTTTATATTCCTCTTACTGCCCTTTCATGTTTATATGATGAGAGATCCCCTCTTACTCTCATCATTTCGTTTTATGAATGTTTAAGTGACGCCGTTAGGCTGCCGAATGTTTAAGTGATTCTTTCACCCTTCTCATTTTTCAAGTTCGATTTTCATGTCAAGTCTTTCAAGTTCCTTTTTATTATGTTGGGGTATGATCTCTATATCTATCATACTGATCTCTTATGATCATATGATGAGGGACCCTATTTGATCTTGTCAATTCTTTTTATTGAAGTTTAAGTGACGCCGTTAGGCTGCCGAATTTTCATAAGAGAAATCTAAATTTTGTCTTCCTTCCATGTTTTTCATTTCAAATGGTATGTCCTTCAAATTTCATTACCATGTCCATATATCCTTCTTATTCTGTCCCCTTACTGTTTTATGGATCATTATGAGTGGGTGGCCCATGTCCCCTCTCTTTTCAATGTTTTCTAAAACCCTGAAACATAGCCGTTATGCTGCAGAATTTTCGTCTCAAAATGCCTCTCTCTTTTCTCAAAAATTATTTTATGTTATAAAGTGAATACTCAAAGCTCTTATTTCTACAAGGGTATTCACATATATATCAAAATGTTCCATTTTAAATTCTGGGATTTACATACATGAGACCCGCTTCCCTTTCCGTGGGTTTAAAGTGCCGTAAAGATCATGTCATTAAAGCAGTTTTTAAAATGTTATGATTATGAAATGAAACCCATTTATTTTATGCTACATGGGTTATTTATGAAATGTTTGATGATGATATATGTGGCTCACATGATAATAAAGGCAAATTTAAGGGTGCGCCCTGATAGCGCTCCAATGCATTGGGTAAAGACTTAATCTCTAGAGATGACCATTTTAACGACGCCTTGGTGAATAACCTTGGTAATTTTTAACGACACCTTGGGGATGGACCTTGGTGAAACGAAACGATTGTCAATATTAAATGTTGCAGCCACATCTTCAAGTTATGAAAAATGTTGTTTTTATTATGAAATGCCTCATGATTTATTTCTCATGCCTTAAAGTCCTTTTCATGTCCTTATTGAAGTATATCCAGTTCACATGTAAAATGTTCCTCTTGTTTCCCTTACTGGGCCTTCTGCTCACCCTTCTTTTGATGTATGTCCCCAGGTTATGAGATGCATAATGAACATAGGATGAACTAAAGGAGAAGCCTTTCAAGTGTTTAAGAAGAATGTTTTGTGTTTTTTTTATGTATTTTGTTCCTGGTTTCCAAGACACTAGACCTTAAAGATCCTCAGTTATGTGTAATGTAATGAAAGTTTATGTTATAAAATGGCGGGATGCTATATGGGGAATGTCTTCTGAATTCTAGAAAGTGCTACCGATGCAGTAAGATGGGACATAAGGCTCGTGATTGCACTGAAAAAGAGCAGGGTGATGGTAAGACGAAATTTGATTTATAGTTAGTGAAATGTTTTAAGTGCAATGAGATGGGTCACTATGAAAACGAGTGTCCGACAAAGAGCTCGAGTGATGGAAAGCAGTTAGACTACAAGCAGAAAGGGGTGGTGAAATCCTTTGCAACTACTTCAGCAGATGTTGGGCCATCAAATGAAGTTGTATCAGGTACTTTGTTTGTTTTTTCAGATTATGCCAGTGTGTTGTTTGATTCGGGGTCTACACATTCTTTCATCTCTGAAACCTTTTCTAGTAAAATGGGAATACCATCTCAAGAAATGACTCCTGAACTTGTGGTAAAAACACTTGGGGAAAATGTTGAGGCAAAAAGAATTTATAAGAATCTTTCTATCCTTATCCATGGAAATAACCTACTTGGGAACCTTATTGTTTTACCTCTAGTAGAGTTTGATGTTATCCTGGGTATGGATTGGCTCTCTATTTACCATGCTAAGATTGACTATAGAACTAAAGAAGTTTCTTTTCAGAAAGACTTTCAGTTTGTGTACAAGAATGAACCCTCACTGTTGATAACATATCAAGAGGCCGAGAAACTTGTAAAAGATGAAAATGAATGTTACCTTGCACACATCGTTGAAAATAAAGAAACTGTTCAGATTAATGATGTGCCAGTGGTAAATGAGTATCCTAATGTTTTTTCGGATGAGTTGCCTGGAATAATACCAGATCAGGAAGTTGAATTTACTGTTGACTTAGTTCCTGATGTTAAGCCAATTTCGAAACCCCCTTATCGAATGGCTCAAATTGAACTTTTAGATTTGAATGAGCAATCGAAAGATTTATTAGAGAAAGGTTTCATTCGACCTAGCACATCAACATGGGGTGCTCCTCTTTTTTTTGTTAAAAATAAATATGGTTCTATGAGACTTTGCATTGATTATAGAGCCTTGAATAACATCACTGTTAAGAACAAATATCCTTTGCCTCATATCGATGATTTGTTTGATCAGCTCCAGGGAGCTCAGTATTTTTCAAAGATTTACCTGAGATCGGGGTACCATCAACTGAAGGTAAAGGAAGCAGATGTTCTGAAGACTGCATTTCGCACAATATATGGCCATTATAAATTTGTAGTAATGCCTTTTGGGCTAACCAATGCACCTGCTGTATTCATGGACTTAATGAATAGAATTTTCCACGAGTTCTTGGATAAGTTTGTGGTGGTTTTCATTGATGATATTTTGGTGTTTTCTAAAAGTAAATAGGAGCATGAAAGACATTTAAGGGTTATTTTGCAAACCTTAAAAGAAAATAAATTGTATGAGAAATTAAGCAAGTGTGAGTTTTGGTTGCAACAAATTTCTTTCCTTGGTCACATTGTTTCTAAAGATGGGATAACCGTCGATCCTGCAAAAACAAAGGTTGTTGAAGAATGGCCAAGACCCACAAATGTAACAGAGATTCGTAGTTTCCTTGGTTTGGCAGGCTATTACCGAAGGTTTGTTAGAAATTTTTCACGGTTATCTAGTCCAATGACTAAGCTAACTCGGAAGGGTGTTAAGTTTATCTGGACAAAATAATGTGATGATTGTTTTCAGGAGTTGAAAAGAATATTGGTGAATACTCCAGTTTTGGCACTACCTTCCAGGAATGTTGAGTTTGTTATCTATAGTGATCCTTCATTGAAAGGAATTGGTTGTGTCCTAATGCAGAATGATCAGGTAATTTCTTATGCTTCACGACAGTTGAAAACTCATGAGGTAAATTACCCTACACATGATTTGGAATTAGGTGCTGTTGTTTTCGCTTTAAAATTTTGGAGGCATCATTTGTATGGAGTAAAGTGTGAAATATATACTGATCACAAAAGTTTAAAGTATATATTCACTTAGAAAGAGTTAAACATGAGACATAGGAGATGGCTGGAATTAATCAAGGATTATTATTGTACAATTCATTACCATCCGGGAAAAGCAAATAAAGTGGCTGATGCTTTGAGTCGAAAAAGTAATGCTTCATTATCAATGTTGCAGTTGGAACGTGATACTTTGGTTAAGGATTTGATGAACTTTGGAATATAAATTGTTGGTGTAGTATGTTCTTCTATTTTTTTTCAGGTATCAGTGAAATCTTCTCTATCAGACAGAATCAAGCAAGCACAGAAGCAAGACAGTGAGTTGCAGAAAAAGGTAGAGCTGGTTCAGAAAGGTAAGTTGCCTGAATTCAACATTGATAATGATTGTGTTTTGAGATTTGGGAAGAGATTGTGTGTGTCTTGTGATTCATAGTTGAAGAGAGAGTTGTTATGTAAAGCTCATAGTTCTCCATTTTCAGTTCATCCTGGCAGTACTAAGATGTACAGAGATCTGCGGGAGTATTACTGGTGGGATGGAGTGAAAAGAGATATTGCTGATTTTACTGTGAAGTGTTTGACTTGTCAATAGGTTAAAGCAGAGCGGCAGTTACCGAAAGGGATTCTTCAGCCTTTACCAGTACCAGAGTGGAAATTGGAGAATATATCCATGGACTTCATTGTGGGATTGCCGAAGACCCCTCGAGGTAATAATGCAATCTGGGTTATTTTTGATCTCTTGAATAAATCTGCTCATTTCCTTGCTATACGAGATACTTTTTCCCTAGATCAACTTTCCCATTTGTATCTTAAAGAGATAGTAAGGTTACATGGAGTTCCTCTCTCCATTGTATCTGACCGTGATCCTAGGTTCACTTCTAACTTTTGGAAAGGACTTCAGAAGTCGTTGGGTACTGAATTAAATTTTAGTACAGCTTTTCATCCTCAATCAGATGGGCAGTCAGAACGAACGATTCAGACCTTGGAAGATATGCTACGAGCTTGTTCGATGGATTATCAGGGAAGTTGGGACCAACATCTTTCTTTGGTTGAATTTTCATATAATAACAGTTTTCATTCCAGTATACAGATGGCACCATTTCAGGCATTATATGGGAAGCAGTGTCGAACTCCAGTTTTCTGGGATGAAGTGGGTGAAAGGAAGTTGATGGGACCAGAATTGGTAGAAGAGTTGGCAGAAAAAGTTCAGCTGATACAGATTCACATGAGAACAGCTTAGAGCAGGCAGAAGAGTTATGCGGATAACCGGAGGAAGGATCTATCTTTCGAGGTAGGTGATCATGTTTTTCTCAAAGTCTCACCATGGAAAAGTGTGATGCGATTTGGTAAGAAAGGAAAGATGAGTCCAAGGTTCATTGGACCATATGAAATTCTGGAGAGAGTTGGATTAGTTGCATACCCGATGTCTTTACCTCCGAGTTTATCTCAGGTACACAATGTTTTTCATGTTTCGATTCTGAGAAAGTACATGCCGGATCCATCTCATGTTTTGTGTCCAGAGGTAGTTTAGCTGGAAGAGAACCTATCATATGAGGAACAACCGGTCCATATTCTTGACCACAGGGAGCAAGTGTTACGGAATAAGGTGATTAATTAGGTAAAGGTATTGTGGAAAAACCACATGATGGAATAGGCAACATGAGAATCTGAAAATGCAATGAGGGATAAGTACCCCCATTTATTCGATAAGTAAATAAATTGCGGGGACGCAATTTTCTAAAGGGGGAAAGGATGTAACATCCCAAGTAAGTAATGAATAATAGATATTTTTATCTATGCCTATTAATGAATTAGATAGTGTTTTAGAGGCTTAAAATGAAAATAAATCCAATCATAAGCATGGAATACACTAATATTTTTAAAAGATTGTTTTACTGCCTTTTAATGGCAAACTATTTTTAAATATATATTTTGACAATTTTATAATCTATGTTTGTCAAAATAAACTTATTCTTTATGATTGGGACATCAAAATTTACTTTGTGTGAATTTTTGGTATTTTTCCGATAAAGTTCATTTTTTAATGAATAGTGAAAAATGTTGTATTTTAATTCAAAACCCCTTTTTAATCTAATTTATTTATATGATTATATTATCTTTTGAATTGGTTTTAAAGTGAAATTATAATATATTTTTACCATTTAATCCAATGGTGGTCATTGGAATCAATTTCACTTTGAAATTGGGCTTAAACTAGTGTCAATCTTTTGATACTTATTGTTTCATAAAAACACGCTATTTGTCATGACAGTGGGAATTAATTATTAAATTAATTTATGAATATTATATGTTTTGAATTTTTTAAAATAGACATCATTTTTTAATTCAGAATATCAAATATAGCTTAGGGTGAATTTTTGGAATTTTTTAGAAAAACTTCAATTTTTGATGAATAGTGAAACCACTAAGTGGTAGTTAAAGAAACTGATTTTTCATTTAAATGAAACTTTGCCACTTCTATGATTTGATTTTCAAAAATCCAACATACATGGTTGTCATTAAGAAGTGAAATTTGGTTCAATGAGATTAAAATAATTTTTTGGTGAATAGTAACTTTTAAGTTCTTAATCGCGATTAGAGGTAATTAGTGTAGTTTAAGGTAAAAATAATGTTTTAATAATATGAGATGAGCTTGACACATGTCCTACCCTCATTGGATGTGTCATGGCCGACAAAGACAATCCATGGGTCAACTTGGGGACCCCATGGAGCCACTTTGGTTGGGAAATGACATAAATAACTTTTTATTTAATGTAAAAGTAAAAATAACACAAACATGAGATGTTTTACTAAAACAATTTTTAGATGGGGTTATACAAGTCAGATTTTTGACTATAAATATTAATTAGAAATCTAAAATGATTTCCTAAATCATGATATTTTTTTTATAATTTTTAGACTTTAAATATATTAAATTATTTATGACATTATGATGATGCAGCGATTACCTCATTAATAAAGGATTTAAATAAAATGAAATGATAATGTAAAATATATGACCTAAACATGTACAAAACCTATTGGATGGGTGGATTTAGAACCATTATCACCTTACCCTAGAATTATATTAATGTGGGACCTTTTGAATCCGAAACTCATTTTAAAATAAAGGAACATTTCTTTACTTTCCAAGAGTGCCTCTCCTCTCCTCTTAAAAAAGGCCCCCACCTCTACTTCCTTACCCACACTTCCAAAGCCTTTGGCTCGTCCAAACCCTGCCCATTTTGTCTCTAAACTTCCCTCTATTACTCCTTGAATCCTCACTTTGGGTAGAAGTCTTCCCAAGTAAGCCTTTGAGCTCAAACCAAAGGGAGTTACCCGATTTTAAGATAATGTCTTCACTTGAGTCCTTTTGTTTTATTTTGCTTCTCCAACCCCCTAAACTCTTTTTATTCATTTGTTTTGTAACAACTCCAGTATCTTCAATATACTAGGATGTTTTTATAATAAGGATTCGAGATACACTTACACACACCTACATCTAATGGTTAAAAAACATACTGTTTCCATGGATGGCGAATTTCGGCCTCCCGAAACGATGATTGTTCAAAATTCTTTTAACACCTTCAAAGGTGGACATTAAGATGACACTATATTTATATATGATATATAATATGTTTATTTTTTCCTTAATCTTATTTATTTTTCATTTTTGGCATACCTTTATGGTTTCCATTATGGGTAAACGTGATATCTTCATTTAAGGAAGTGCGGACTATCGCCCCCTCAAAGTGATTTGATTCGTTAATACCATATGTGGGACGTATAAAGGATGAAGTTATGATATTATATATGATATTACACTGTAATTATAATATACCTTTATATAATTATGATTCCATTCTATAAAATACGAAATATAAATGAAAGTAGCGTTCATGCGTACATACGGCTTACCGTCTCCTGAACGGTGCATTTCATTTCTTACCTCTAAATGATTATGTAATATTATAAATGCATGTATATACTGGATATATATGATATA
This sequence comes from Viscum album, assembly GCA_963277665.1. NCBI lineage: Eukaryota > Viridiplantae > Streptophyta > Magnoliopsida > Santalales > Viscaceae > Viscum > Viscum album. The sequence goes on from OY728132.1 coordinate 2,107,983,106, forward strand.
TATTATATATACATCATTATTATAATTCTAGATATAATGGATACATGGACAACTTGTAATTATAAAGGGTTTATTTTTGACTCAAGTACCAATGATCGTTAAAACGACCGTTATTAACTTAAATAATTACATAGTGTTCATGACATGGAAATAAGTGATATAAAAGGAATAATGAACTTTAAAAAGGTTATTAAACAAGTAGAAATTAACTCAATTTTATTATTCAGGAGATTAAAGAATGACCGAGTCAAGTCGGACCTGATGTATGGGACTTCATCTCAATCTCCTTTCATTGAGGCATATTTTGTTTTATACACAACCTTCTTTTATACGGTGTATAAACCCCTTTGACTTTTACGTTTATCCAAAAGGAATATTTTTTATACGAAGCATTTTACTAAACGACAAAAGGGAATGTTTTTGTCATACGCATGCGGCGACAACGAATTCTCCGCCGTCGTGACCGTTATTTGAGTTTCGGCTTCCTCTACAAGCCATACCTTTTTTTTAAGAAAAAAATAAATACCATGTTTTAATTTTCTTTTATTTTGGTATTGAAAATGGTTTTCATAATGTTTTTATATCAATGTGTTGTATTGATATCTTGTGATTGAATGGTGGAAGTGTTATGTTTCCTTTATGCATGTTTTATGTGATACGATTATGTTGAGGTTCTTGGGAATTATTATGAAGATGGGTGGTTCCGTGATAAAATGAGGGCGGGTGAGCCCGATATATCTCTCCAATGCATTGGGTAACGTGAAGGAGTGAAATGTTAAGGTTTCTCCGAAGAGATTTAGGGAATATATTGTGATGGGTATTCCAAACATAACCAAGAGGGTTACTCCCTACGTAAGAATGTTATGAATGCCTCAAGTTACCTTTATGTCTTATGATTTCTATGATTTATTCATGATTTGACGAGGTATGTTAAAGTGCTTATGTTTTATGGGTAAAGTATGATTTCATTCTTATGTATATATGAACTTATGTTTCCTTTCCATATTTTTATAACCCATACTGAGCTTTTTATGCTCATCCCAATTTTTTTTTTTTTGAAATGTTTTTCACAGGTCAAGGTAAAGGTACATGATATGATGATAGTGTCAAGGAAGTGTCAAGAATGAATCCATGTCTTATTTTAAATATGTTTCCATTGATGGGAAAAATAAATACTGTCTTTACGTAACCACTTTGTTTATATGTGGAATGTAATGCAAGTTTTATGTTCTAATTCTCTAAAACTCTAAACCTGAAAATATCCTCAATGTGTAATCTTGTAATAACTCAAGATTAAGTAAGGTTTAAGGCTGGGGCCTTATAGTTGGTATCAGAGGTCAGTTTAGATAACTTCAGGAGTTATAATTCTATTAAATGATTATCCAAAAATATTTTTTTTATGGTCAAATTGAAATGATATAGCATTTGAAGATTACCATGTTGCTTCATCTAAGACATGTTTGTTCAGAATGGTTTTTCGCAGAGGAAACAGGGAAGCAGTGCTAGGAAGGCATACAGAAGGAAATAACCTTCCGAATCAGCATCCTGAGATGGTCGGAATTGGAACTGAACAGTTTCTTGTAGTAATGGCGCAGTTGACTCAAGCGATAAATGGTGGTGGTATACATGCACGAGATCAGCCAGATCAACCGCAGAAGAACATGTCAGTGGTGGAACATTTCATGAGGCAACATCCCCCATCATTCAGAGGATCATCTGACCCTGTGTTAGCTGAAGGGTGGATTAAAGCACTGGAGAATATTTTCGATGTCATGGGGTGTTCGGACAATCAAAAGGTTAGTCTTGCTATTTACCGTTTGGAGGGTGAAGCAGATCAGTGGTGGTCGATGGTTAGAAATATAAGGGACGCCGATGAGATTGATGCTCTTGACTGGGATGAATTTAAAGGTATGTTTCTTGAGAAGTATTTTCCTAAGGCTGTTCGACTTAGGATGGAAAAGCAATTCCTGAAATTGAGGCAAGAGGAAGACTCAGTGGCTGCCTATGAAGAGAGGTTCACTCGATTGGAAAGGTATGCTCCAAATTTTATCCGAGACCTTGATAGTAAAATCAATCGTTTTTACTCAAGATTAAAGCCAAAATATCAAAGGGCATTAGCTTCTCGTGATTTTAAAAGTAATGAAAAGCTTGTTCGATGTGCTGAGAAGGTGGAAATGGAGTTTGCCGATGACCAAGTGTTCTATAACAACCAGCAAAAGAAGAGACTGAGGTGGCAGGAGAAAGGGAATAATTCTTCAAAAAAGTCTGATGGTAAGAAAACTAAGTTTCCAGTCTGTGATAAATGTGGGAAAAGGCATGTTGGGGAATGTCTTCTGAATTCTGGAAAGTGCTACCGATGCAGTAAGATGGGACATAAGGCTCGTGATTGCACTGAAAAAGAGAAGGGTGATGGTAAGACCAAATTTGATTTATAGTTATTGAAATGTTTTAAGTTCAATGAGATGGGTCACTATGCAAACGAGTGTCCGACAAAGAGATCTAGTGATGGGAAGCAGTTATACTACAAGAAGAAAGGGGTGGTGAAATCCTTTGCAACTACTTCAGCAGATGTCGGGCCATCAAATGAAGTTGTATCAGGTACTTTGTTTGTTTTTTCAAATTATGTCAGTGTTTTGTTTGATTCGGGGTCTACACATTCTTTCATCTCTGAAACCTTTTCTAGTAAAATGGGAATACCATCTCAAGAAATGACTCCTGAACTTGTGGTAAAAACACCTGGGGGAAATGTTGAGGCAAAAAGAATTTATAAGAATCTTCCTGTCCTTATACATGGAAATAACCTACTTGCGAACCTTATTGTTTTACTTCTAGTAGAGTTTGATGTTATTCTGGGTATGGATTGGCTCTCTATTTACCATGTTAAGATTGAATATAGAGCTAAAGAAGTTTCTTTTCAGAAAGACTTTCATTTTTTGTACAAGAATGAACCCTTACTGTTGATAACATATCAAGAGGCCGAGAAACTTGTAAAAGATGAAAATGAATGTTACCTTGCACACATCGTTGAAAATAAAGGAACTGTTCAGATTAATGATGTGCCAGTGGTAAATGAGTATCCTAATGTTTTTCCTGATGAGTTGCCTGGAATAATACCAGATCGGGAAGTTGAATTTATTGTTGACTTAGTTCCTGATGCTAAGCCAATTTCGAAACCCCCTTATCGAATGGCTCAAATTGAACTTTTAGAGTTAAAGGAGCAATTGCAAGATTTATTAGAGAAAGGTTTCATTCGACCTAGAACATCACCATGGGGTGCTCCTGTTTTATTTGTTAAAAAGAAATATGGTTATATGAGACTTTGCATTGATTATAGATCCTTGAATAACATCACGGTTAAGAACAAATATCCTTTGCCTCATATCGATGATTTGTTTGATCAGCTCTAGGGAGCTCAGTATTTTTCAAATATTGACCTGAGATCGGGGTACCATCAGCTGAAGGTAAAGGAAGCAGATGTTCCGAAGACTGCGTTTCGTACAAGATATGGCCATTATGAATTTGTAGTAATGCCTTTTGGGCTAACCAATTCACCTGCTGTATTCATGGAATTAATGAATATAATTTTCCATGAGTTCTTGGATAAGTTTGTGGTGGTTTTCATTGATGATATTTTGGTGTTTTCTAAAAGTAAATAGGATCATGAAAGACATTTAAGGGTTATTTTTCAAACCTTAAAAGAAAAGAAATTGTATGGGAAATTTTGCAAGTGTGAGTTTTGGTTGCAACAAATTTCTTTCCTTGGTCACATTGTTTCTAAAGATGGGATAACCATTGATCCTGCAAAAACAAAGGTTGTTGAAGAATGGCCAAGACCCACAAATGTAATAGAGATTCGTAGTTTCCATGGTTTGGCAGGCTATTACCGAAGGTTTGTTAGAAATTTTTCACGGTTATCTAGTCCAATGACTAAGCTAACTCGGAAGGGTGTTAAGTTTATCTGGACAAAAGAATGTGATGATTGTTTTCATGAGTTGAAAAGAAGATTGGTGAATGCTCCATTTTTGGCACTACCTTCCAGGAATGATGAGTTTGTTATCTACAGTGATGCTTCATTGAAAGGACTTGGTTGTGTCCTATTGCAGAATGATCAGGTAATTGCTTATGCTTCACGACAGTTGAAAACTCATGAGGTAAATTACCCTACACATGATTTGGAATTAGCTGCTGTTGTTTTCGCTTTAAAAATTTAGAGGCATCATTTGTATGGTAGTAAAGTGTGAAATATATACTGATCACAAAAGTTTAAAGTATATATTTACTTAGAAAGAGTTAAACATGAGAAAGAGGAGATGGCTGGAATTAATCAAGGATTATGATTGTACAATTCATTACCATCCGGGAAAAGCAAATAAAGTGGTTGATGCTTTGAGTTGAAAAAGCAATGCTTCATTAGCAATGTTGCGGTTGGAACATGATCCTTTGGTTAATGATTTGATGAACTTTGACATATAAGTTGTTGGTGCAGGATGTTCTTCTGTTTTGTTTCAGGTATGAGTGAAATCTTCTCTATCAGACAGAATCAAGCAAGCACAGAAGCAAGACAGTGAGTTGTAGAAAAAGGTAGAGCTGGTTCAGAAAGGTAAGTTGACTGAATTCAACATTGATAATGATTGTGTTTTGAGATTTGGGAAGAGATTGTGTGTGCCTTGTGATTCACAGTTGAAGAGAGAGTTGTTATGTGAAGCTCATAGTTCTCCATTTTCAGTTCATCCTGGCAGTACTAATATGTACAGAGATCTGTGGGAGTATTACTGGTGGGATGGAATGAAAAGAGATATTGCTGATTTTACTGTGAAGTGTTTGACTTGTAAACAGGTTAAAGCAAAGCGGCAGTTACCGAAAGGGATGCTTCAGCCTTTACCAGTGCTAGAGTTGAAATAGGAGAATATATCCATGGACTTCATTGTGGGATTGCCGAAGACCCCTCGAGGTAATAATGCAATCTGGGTTATTGTTGATCGCTTGACTAAATCTGCTCATTTCCTTGCTATACGAGATACTTTTTCCCTAGATCAAATTTCTCGTTTGTATCTTAAAGAGATAGTCAGGTTACATGGAGTTCCTCTCTCCATTGTATCTTACCGTGATCCCAGGTTCACTTCTAACTTTTGGAAAGGCCTTCAGAAGTCGTTGGGTACTGAATTAAATTTTAGTACAGCTTTTCATCCTCAATCAGATGGGCAGTCAGAATGAACGATTCAGACCCTGGAGGATATGCTACGAGCTTGTTCGATGGATTATCAGGGAAGTTGGTACCAACATCTTTCTTTGGTTGAATTTTCATATAATAACAGTTTTCATTCCAGTATACAGATGGCACCATTTCAGGCATTATATGGGAAGCGGTGTCGAACTCCAGTTTTCTGGGATGAAGTGGGTAAAAGGAAGTTTATGGGACCAGAATTGGTAGAAGAGTTGGTAGAAAAAGTTCAGCTGATACAGAAACACATGAGAACAGCTCAGAGCAGGCAGAAGAGTTATGCGGATAACCGGAGGAAGGATCTATCTTTCGAGGTAGGTGATCATGTTTTTCTCAAAGTCTCACCATGTAAAAGTGTGATGCGATTTGGTAAGAAAGGAAAGCTAAGTCCAAGGTTCATTGGACCATATGAAATTATGGAGAGAGTTGGATCAGTTGCATACCGGGTGTCTTAACCTCCGAGTTATCTCAGGTACACAATGTTTTTCATGTTTCGATTCTGAGAAAGTACATGCCGGATCCATCTCATGTTTTGAGTCCAGAGGTAGTTCAGCTGGAAGAGAACCTATCATATGAGGAACAACCGGTCCATATTCTTGAACACAGGGAGCAAGTGTTACGGAATAAGGTGATTAATCAGGTAAAGGTTTTGTGGAAAAACCACATGATGGAAGAGGCAACATGGGAATCTGAAAATGCAATGAGGGATAAGTACCCCCATTTATTCGATAAGTAATTAAATTGCGGGGATGAAATTTTCTAAAGGGGGGAAGGATGTAACATCCTAAGTAAGTAATGAATAATAGATATTTTTATCTATGCCTATTAATGAATTAGATAGTGTTTTAGAGGCTTAAAATGAAAATAAATCCAATCTTAAGCATGGAATACACTAATATTTTTAAAAGATTGTTTTACTGCCTTTTAATGTAAAACCATTTTTAAATCTATATTTTGACAATTTTATAAGCTATGTTTGTCAAAATAAAATTATTATTTATGATTGGGACATCAAAATTTACTTTGTGTGAATTTTTGGTATTTTTCCGATAAAGTTCATTTTTTAATGAATAGTGAAAAATGTTGTATTTTAATTCAAAACCTCTTTTTAATCTAATTTATTTATATGATTAGATTATCTTTTGAATTGGTTTTAAAGTTAAATTAGAATATATTTTTACCATTTAATCCAATGGTGGTCATTGTAATCAATTTCACTTTGAAATTGGGCTTAAACTAGTGTCAATCTTTTGATATTTATTGTTTCATAAAAACACGCTATTTGTCATGACAGCGGGAATTAATTATTAAATTAATTAATGAATATTATATGTTTTAAATTTTTTAAAATAGACATCATTTTTGAATTCATAATATCAAATATAGATTAGGGTGAAGTTTTGGAATTTTTCTGAAAAACTTCAATTTTTGATGAATAGTTAAACCACTAAGTGGTAGTTAAAGAAACTGATTTTTCATTTAAATGAAACTTTGCCACTTCTATGATTTGATTTTAAAAAATACGACATACATGGTTGTCATTAAGAATTAAAATTTGGTTCAATAATATTAAAATAATTTTTTGATGAATAGTAACTTTTAAGTTCTTAATCGCGATTAGAGGTAATTAGTGTAGTTTAAGGTAAAAATAATGTTTTAATAATATGAGATGAGCTTGACACATGTCCTACCCTCATTGGATGTGTCATGGCCGACCAATAAAATCCATGGGTCAACTTGGGGACCCCATGTAGCCACTTTGGTTGGGAAATGACATAAATAACATTTTATTTAATGTAAAAGTAAAAATAACACAAACATGAGATGTTTTACTAAAACAATTTTTACATGGGGTTATATAAGTCAGATTTTTGACTATAAATATTCATTAGAAAGCTAAAACTATTTTCTAAATCATTATATTTTTTTTATAATTTTTAGACTTTAAATATATTAAATTATTTATGACATCATGATGATGCAGTGATTACCTCATTAATAAAGGATTTAAATAAAATGAAATGATAATGTAAAATATATGACCTAAACATGTCCAAAACCTATTGGATGGGTGAATTTCTAACCATTGTCACATTACCCTCAAATTATATCAATGTGGGACCTTTTGAATCCGAAACTCATTTTAAAATAAAGAAACATTTCTTTACTTTCCAAGAGTGCCCCTCCTCTCCTCTTATAAAAGGCCCCCACCTCTACCTCCTTACCCACACTTCCAAAGCCTTTGGCTCGGCCAAACCCTGCCCATTTTGTCTCTCAACTTCCCTATCTTACTCCTTGAAGCCTAACTTTGGGTAGAAGTCTTCCCAAGGAAGCCTTTGATCTCAAACCAAAGGGAGTTACCCAATTTTAAGGTAATGTCTTCACTTGAGTCCTTTTGTTTTATTTTGCTTCTCCAACCCCCTAAACTCTTTTTATTCATTTCTTTTGTAACAAATCCAGTATCTTAAATATACTAGGATGTTGTTATAAGAATTATTCGAGCTACACTTACACACACCTACATATAATGGTTAAAGAACATACTGTTTCCGTGGATGGCGAATTTCGGCCTCCCGAAACGATGATTGTTCAACATTATTTTAACACCTTCAAAGGTGGCCATTAAGATGACACTATATTTATATATGATATATAATATTTTTATTTTTTACTTAAGCTTCTGTATTTTTCATTTTTGGCATACCTTTATGGTTTCCATTATGGGTAAACGCGATATCTTCATTTAAGGAAGTTCGGACTACCGCCCCCTCAAAGTGATTTTATAAAGGATAAAGTTATGATATTATATATGATATTAAACTGGAATTATAATATAACTTTATATAATTATGATTCCATTCTATAAAATACGAAATAGAAATGAAAGTAGCGTTCATGCGTATGTACGTCTTACCGTCTCCATGAACGGTGCATTTCATTTCTTACCTCTAAATGATTATGTAATATTATAAATGCATGTATATACTATATATATATGATATATATGATATATACATCATGATTATAATTCTGGATATAATGGATACATGGAAAACTTGTAATTATAAAGGGTTTATTTTTGACTCAAGTACCAAGGATCGTTAAAACGACCGTTATTAACTTAAATAATTACATAGTGTTCATGACATGGCAATGAGTGATATAAAAGGAATAATGAACTTTAAAAAGGTTCTTAAACAAGTAGAAATTAACTCAAGTTTATTATTCAGGAGATTAAAGAACGACCGAGTCAAGTCGGACCCGGGGTATGGGACTTCGTCTCAATCTCCTTTCATTGAGGCATATTTTGTTTTATACACAACCTTCTTTTATACGGTGTATAAACCCCTTTGACTTTTACGTTTATCCAAAATGAATCTTTTTTATACGAAGCGTTTTACTAAACGACAAAAGGGAATGTTTTTGTCGTACGTATGCGGCGACAACGACTTCTCCGCCGTTGTGACCGTTATTTGAGTTTCGGCTTCCTCTACAAGCCATACCTTTTTTTTAAAGAAAAAAATAAATACCATGTTTTAATTTTCTTTTATTTTGGTATTGAAAATGGTTTTCATGATATTTTTATATGAATTTGTTGTATTGATATCTTGTGATTGAAAGGTGGAAATGTTATGTTTCCTTTATGCATGTTTTATGTGATACGATTATGTTGAGGTTCTTGGGCATTATTATGAAGACGGGTGGTTCCATGATAAACTGAGGGCAGGTGAGCCCGATATAGCTCTCCAATTCATTGGATAACGTGAAGGAGTGAAACGTTAAGGTTTCTCTGAAGAGATTTAGGGAATATACTGTGATGGGTATTCCAAACGTAACCAAGAGGGTTACTCCCTACATAAGAATGTTATGAATGCCTCAAGTTACCTTTATGTCTTATGATTTCTATGATTTATTAATTATTTGATGAGGTATGTTAAAGTTCTTATGTTTTATGGGTAAAGTATGATTTCATTCTTATGTATATATGAACTTATGTTTCCTTTCCATATTTTTATAACCCATACTGAGATTTTTATTTTCAACCCAAGTTTTTTTTTAAATGTTTTTCACAGGTCAAGGGAAAGGTACATGATATGATGATAGTGTCAAGGAAGTTTCAAGAATGAATCCATGTCTTATTTTAAATATGTTTCCATTTATGGGAAAAATGAATACTATCTTTATGTAACCACTTTGTTTATATGTGGAATGTAATGCAAGTTTTATGTTCTAATTCTCTAAAACTCTAAACCTGAAAAGATCCTCAATGTGTAATCTTGTAATAACTCAAGATTAAGTAAGTTTTATGGTTGGGTCCTTATAGTTTTTTTTCTTATGGGCCTGAGTTAGTGGATTTTAATTTTAAACATCCAATCTCTTCATTTGTGCACTTCATGCCTAATATGCACCAATTTAGGCACAATGTTTCATCTGATTTTAAATAATGTAATTATCCATATTTTAATTTTATATTTTTGTAAATGGATATAAACTTAAATATGAACATTTTTCATTCAGGGATCAATGGAGGATTCATAAAGGATGATGAGGATTTTTGGCGAATAAAGGAAACAATTCTGGAGAAGGAAGATTGGATATCATCCCACTGATCGGACTGTGGGGCCCACAATACAGGCCCAATGAAGCCCAAAATTCATGGAAGACTAGAAGACATATAGAGGAAAAAATAAGGATTCTGTAGACAGTGATAAGTCATCCTAAATGGTGGTGATTAAGGCGGCCCAAGTTGAAGATTCAATTCTGGTCCAGATTCTGCGGCCCAGAAAAACATCCCACTATTTATATCATATCTCGCGAAAGGTTTATTATTTTTGGCTGAAATTTTACAGGATGTTAGGGTACATCCGGGGATTCATTTACGTCTTCTAGGTCCCACTATAATTTGGTCTTCTAGAAGGTCCTTTAGGCGCATCTTTATGGTGGATTTAAGCTGGCTGCAACTTCAAGGCAAGAGTTGAAAAGTCTCTTATGCATTAAATGTACACCCCCCTTTCTCCAACAAAATTAATTAAAGGAACATGGGATTATGGGAGCTCGGCCAAAGTCTTAAAAAATTCCTATTTAATGCAGTAGGGGTGGAGTATTTGGAGATCTTGGTTCTTTCTTTTCATTGTAGTGTTATTATGCCAATTTGCCTTTGTAATGTTCTTCCTTCTCATGTAAGTTGTTCGAATCACCTTAGTCTTCAATAAAAGTTCTTCTTCTTATCTTATTCTGTTCTTATTCATATCACTTTGATACCTTTGCCTCAAGGTGTGAAATTTTTCACACCAAACCTTGTGATTTTGTTCACACAACGGTGGAGTGATCGTTATTTGTGTTGTTTTTACTTCTTTAATTTCACCCTCGTAAGTCTACTTTCCGCTTCCGTTGAGAACTTGTCATCAATGGAGGGATAAATATTTTATGGGTTGATCCAAGGGAGTATAAAGGGTATGGATTGAATTTTATTTCTCACTCTCTAAATTTTATTAATTTCTTTTAATTGAGTTTCTTTCATTCAATGATTTTTATTCTTCCTCTTCCTTATTGAATTTATTCACCCCACTTTGATGTGCTAATTATATTCTTTACCTTGGAGTGCTCATAAAAATGATCCTACAAGTTTATAGGTGATTATAATGTGTTTTTAAGGTGTTTAATCAGTAAGTGATTAGGTTATTTTGAATTCATTTCATGAATCCTTCTTGAGTTAATGAAATTAAAATTGTAAAAAAAAGGAATTCATTCAATCCACCCCGAGCAATAACCTGGGATCAACTCATTTCCTCATAATTTGAATTCACATAGATCTTTTAGTGCTCTTTAAAAACCATCTAAAATCAACCCAAGTTGGAAACTTCATATCCAAAAATCCATCTCTTTTTATTGAGTGTCTGAAGGTTCTTCTTAGGTCTCTGAGGATTCGACAACCCAAGATGCACTGCAAGCGACTGTTTGACCCTTAAAACTTGGGTAAATTTGGGCGAAACCAAATTTTGGCGCCGTTGCCGGGGACCAAGTAAGTTCCTTAGACAAAAACCTTCTTTACTCACCCTCATTCTTCTATTCTCACCCAAGATCTCTTATCTTTTCCCTTTCTCGCTTTTTTTTTCTTTTGGCAAATGTCCGCCTTCACCCGCGATAACTCAAACAGACTAGTTAGGGTGGAAAGTCATAGGATATGGGATTCAAGTACACCATTGGATCCTAATCTTCCTAATACCCTAGAGTTAAAGATTGAGTCAATTTTAATGTAGGGTCTTCAAAGAAACCAACTCATAAACCCGGGTGGGAACCAAAATGGAAATCCAAATGAGGCAGCCCCAAATTTGGGGAATGCAGTTGATCAAACCATGAATGACTACCTTACACCTACCTAGACCAATGCACCCTCTTGCATTAGGCATGCTTCCCTAGGATATGCCCACTATGTCTTTAAACCTCATGTCCTAAACCACCTTCCAACTTTCCATGGGTTGGAGTCAGAAATGCCTTACCTTCATGTCAAGGAGTTCAATGACATTTGTTGAAACCATGTGCTCACCACATCAACTTGAGTCAGCTAAGATGAGGCTCTTTCCTTTCTCACTTAAGGATCGAGAAAAGAACTGGTTAAATAATCTGAGACCTTCATCAATCCACACTTGGAACCAACTGCAAAGAGAATTCTATAAGAAATACTTTCCCCACCACAAAACAATTTCACTTAAAAAGAGTATCCAAAACTTTTTTGAAAAAGAGGGAGAGTCATTCTATGAAACATGGGGGAGGTTCAAAGACACTCTAAACATGGTTCCACACCATAGTTTTTCTATTCCTGAACAAGTAAGAATTTTCTATGAAGTTTTGGGCCCAGGGAACAAACAATTCATTGACATGATGTGTAATGGGACCTTTAAAAACAAATCCCCAAATGATGCTTACGAGTATCTAGAAATACTTGCTGAACAAAACCAAACATGGGGAACATCACATTATTCTGAAAAGCCTCAAAGAACTGATGGAATGCATAAACTTAGAGAAGAGGAAAGCCTTAGGGTGAAACTTGCAGCACTCTCTAGGAAGGTTGAAGAGATAGACCATAGAAAAATCCACGAAATCCAAATTGTAGACCCTGTTTGCACAATCTGTGACAAACATGACCACAAAACAGACAACTGCCCAACCATTCCATCCATCAAGGATGTTCTTTTAGGAGGAACACCTACTGAAGTCAATGCCCTAAACTTTCAAAAGCCTCAATACCCAAACACATTCAACCCAAGGTATAATGACCACCCAGGCTTCTGATGGAAAGATAACTAATAACCTAGCCAACCACAAGAACCAAACCCCTACCCTACACAAAATTTTTAAAACCATAACCAATTCCAACCACAACCAGTCCAATACCAACATCCTCCAGTCCAATACCAACAACCCATCCAGCAACCAAAGTATCCCCCTGGGATAACCCAACCAACACAAGCCCCTTCCCAATCTATCCCTCTCCCAATCCTTGAACAACTGTGAAAACAAATGTAAAGGATGAAATCAGAAGTCTCTTCCCTGAAACAAGAACTTCAAACCATCAAAACTGGAAAGGCACTCATGCCTACACAGGCCATTCCACAACAATCATCAAGGGGAGAGACAAGTTGCACTCAAACAACTCATGAACAACTAAAGGCTGTGAAAATTTTGAGAAGTGGTAAATCAATTGAGAAACCTGAACCAATAGTTCAAAAACCATCTTAAGCTTCAAACACTAATGAATATTCAAATGAACCACATGATCAAACTGAAAAACATGATAACATTGTCAAAGAAACAACCCTTCAAAAAACAGCCCCACAACCTGCACCATTTCCTCAACGCATGAGGGGGAAAACCAAGCCTGAATTGAGTGAAACATTGAGGGAAATATTCTCACAAGTCAAGTTGAATATTCCACTCCTCGATGCAATTCAAACCATTCCTGCATACTCAAAGTAACTTAAGGAATTTTGCACTTTTAAAAGAAAATTTTCACATAAAAACCAAGTCCTTTTGGCTGCTAATGTGGGTACCACCATTCAAGGGACCATTCCTCCTAAGTTGAAAGACCTAGTTTTCCCTTAAATCAATGTTGAACTAGGAGAGAGCAAAGTTTTCAAGGACTTATGTGACCTAGGTGCTAGTGTCAATCTTATCCCCTATGTTGTGTACTGCCAATTAGGCCTAGAAGAGCTCCAACCCACATATGTCACACTTCAACTTGCTGATCATAGTATTAGGGTTCCAAAGGGTATCTTAAAGGATTTTTTGGTGAAAGTTGAAAATTTCATTTACCTAGATAACTTTATTGTTCTTGACAATCACCCAAGCTTAGGTCTTAGGGAGCAAACCCAAATCATCCTTGGTCGTCCCTTCCTTGCAACAATCAACTCTGTTATCCGAGTTCGAAATGGAAACATGACCATCACCTTTGGAAACATGAGTCCTGACTTGAAAATCTACAATAAAAACTCTCAAATTGGGGATGATGAAGATATCCATGAGGTTAATTGGATAGGCAGTGTTGATAGTGAACTCAAGGAACATCAAGGAATTACCGAAGGATGTTTAAGTCAAGAAGAGATTGATTTTCTTTGTTCACATGAGGGAAATTTGTCTCCTTGTCTTGAATATCTTTCAGATTGCTCTATTGATGATTTTCTAGAATCACCAATCAATGATACCATGGGTGAAATAAATAACATCGATTCCATACCCATTCATGAAACTACTCTAGCTAATTTAGTGGATGAAAATTATTTTCACAAGGAACCAATTTTGTCAAGAAATCTGAACAAATAAACTGAGTTCAATACAAAGTCTCATCCTTTATTGGAAAGTGATAACCACTCTGATCTTGAATTTAAGGTTTTACCTTCATCACTCAAGTATGTGTTCTTAGGGGACAATCAATCCTTTCATGTTGTCATTTCTTCCTCTCTTGAATCCAATCATGAGAGGATACTTCTAGATGTCCTTAGGAGACACAAGAAAGCCATTGGATGGACCCTATCTGATATTCCTGGGATTAGCCCACTTATCGGGACTCATAGAATTTTTCTAGAATCTGATTCAAAGCCATGTCGTCAACCTCAGCGAAAACTCAATCCTAATCTCATGGAAGTAGTGAGAAAAGAACTTTTGAAATTGTTAAAAGCTGGTATCATCTATCCTATAGCTGAGAGTGAGTGGGTTATCCCAATCCATGTGGTTCCAAAGAAGGATGGAATGACAGTAATAACCAATAATGATGGAGAGATGCTTCCAACAAGGGTTAGTAGTGGATGGAGAGTCTGTATTGACTATAGGAATCTCAAATCTTGTACCAAGAAAGACCATTTCTCCTTGCCCTTTATTGATCAAGTCCTCGAGTGAGTGGCGGGTCATCAATTCTACTGCTTCCTAGATGGATTCTCAGGGTATAATCAAATCGAAGTCTCCTTAGAGGATCAAGGAAAAACAACCTTCACCTGTCCATTCGGCACTTTTGCCTTCAAGCGCATGCCCTTTGGGTTATGTAATGCCCCTGGTACCTTCCAGCGGTGCATGATGGGAATCTTCTCGGACATGGTGGGGTATTGTTTAGAGGTATTCATGGATGATTTCTCCATCTTTGGGGATACTTTTGAGGGATGATTTCTAAATGTTGGAAAGGTTTTGTCAAGGTGTGAGGATAAGAATCTCATACTAAATTGGAAAAAATGCCATTTCATGGTAAGGGAAGGACATGTTCTAGGTCATCTGGTATCTGGTAGAGGTATTGAAGTTGATAAAGCTAAGGTTGAAATCATTCGTCACCTTTCCTCTCCTAAAATGGTTAAGGAAGTGAGGTCCTTCTTAGGACATGCTGGTTTTTATAGAAGGTTCATTAGGAATTTCATCTCTATTTCTTGACCACTTTGTGCTCTATTGGTAAAAGATGCTCCATTTTTATGGACAGAAAGTTGTGAGGAATCATTATCTACACTCAAGTAAACTCTTATATCTCCACCTATCATTCAATCTTAAAATTGGAAACTTCCTTTCGAGCTCATGTGTGATGCAAGTGACTTCGCTGTAGGAGTAGTCTTAGGAAAACGGTGTGAGAAAACTCCATGTTTCATTGCTTATGCAAGCAAATATTTAAATGATGCACAAATAAACTAAACCACCACTGAGAAAGAGTTTCTTGTTGTTGTCTTTGCCTTATATAAATTCAGGTCTTATCTCTTAGGATCACCCATCATTGTCTTCACTGACCATTCAGCTCTAAAATACCTTTTCCAAAAACAAGATTCCAATGCTAGATTGATTAGGTGGGTCCTTCTTCTTCAAGAGTTCGATTTAACCATTAAGGATAAAAAGGGTGTTGAAAATGTTGTAGTTGATCACCTCTCTAGGATGGAATTCAAAGACAACTCACACCACCTCTCTGTGTCTGATTCATTTCCCGATGAGCACCTCTATTCAGTGAGTGATTGCCCTTGGTATGCTGACATAGCAAACCATTTGGTGACTGGTGACATTCCAAAATTCCTAAGGACCCAAGCTAAGAGTTAATTCCTTTCTGATGTCAAACACTACGTGTTTGATGATCCTTACCTCTTCAAGTTCTGTCCTGATCAAATCATTAGGAGATGGGTTCCCAAGTCTGAGCAAGAGTCCATTCTAAAATTTTGTCGTGGAGAGGCATGTGGAGGCCACTTTTCTACAAAGAAAACCACTGCAAAGGTCCTCCAAAGTGGTTTCTACTGGCCGAACCTCACTAAGGATTCCTTCGAATTCTGTAAAAGTTGTCCTCAGTGTCAGCAATTAGGATCCATTTCCAAAAGGAATCAAATGCCCCTCACTCCCATTCTGGTCGTTGAAATATTTGATTGTTGGGGAATTGATTTCATGGGACCCTTTCCAAACTCTAAGGGATACCTCTACATCCTCTTAGCTGTTTATTATGTCTCAAAAATGGGTTAAATCCATTCCCATCAAGACTAATGATCATCAAGTTGTGATCTGATTCTTAAAAGAGAATATCTTTTCTATATTTGGAGTTCTGAGGGCTATAATCAGTTATCGTGGAACCCATTTCTGTAATCTCCCATTCTATTCACTCATGTCTAAGTATGTAATTTCTCATAAATTTTCCACTGCGTACCATCCTCAAACCAATGGTCAAGCTGAGTTAGAAAATAGGGAGATTAAGCAAATTCTTGAAAAAACTTTCAACCCCTCTAGGAAAGATTGGTCTGAGAAACTCTTGGATGCTCTTTGGGAATATCTTACAGCATTCAAAACCATCCTAGGAATGTCACCATATAGGTTGGTTTATGGAAAATCATGCCATTTACCTGTTGAAATTGAGCATAAGGCATTTTGGGCAATCAAAAAAAATGAATTTCGACATTTCTTTAGCCGAAGAAAAGAGGAAATTAGATCTTAATGAACTTGAGGAACTTAGGATGGAGGCTTATGAAAATTCAAGGATAAATAAAGCTAGAGTTCAATCCTACCAATCTAGGAATATCAAAGTCAAACAATTTGAACTGGGAAAACCTGTGCTCTTGTATAGTTCAAAACTTCATTTACACCCGGGAAAGTTAAGGTCTAGATGGTCAGGTCCATTCATAGTGCATCATGTGTACCCCCATGGGGCAGTAGAGATTCAGAATCCCATAAGTGGTAACATTTTTAAGGTCAATGGTCATAGGTTAAAACCATTCTTTGAATCATTCAATAAACAGGAAATAGAGGTAGAGTTAATAGAGCCAACATATGAACTAGGAAAAAATTGATAGATTTAGGATCCATGTCGGGCTAACGAAGTTAAAAAAAAGTGTTACACAGGAGGCAACTCGTGGCCTTCATGTTTCTAATCTTTGTGAATCATTTTTTTTTCATTCTTCTTCATTTTGTTATTTAAAAAAAAATATAGACTGTTGACCTGTTCTTCTTTTATGAGTAAGGATGGGTATGAAAGGGGAGCACCGTATTCATATGTGTCACGCGGTGTGATCCCTGAGTAATACCTTACCCAGAAAATATAAATAAGACAATGTATCATCAGTTTATTTTATTTTATTTTATATTTTTGTAGGTATTTTTAAAAAAAATAGATTGTTGACCTATTCTTAATTTATGAGTAAGGATGGGTATGAAAGGGGAGCACCGTATTCATCCGTGTCACGCGGTGTAATCCCTGAGTAATACCTTACCTAGAAATTTAAGAGAAGACAATGTATCATTAGTTTATGTTATTTGTACCTTTTTTTAGGTTAAAAAAATACAAAATATATATATATATTAAAAAAAATTAAAGGCATGTCATAGGTCATTGGGAAAAGCTGGTCACAACCATCCAAGCCATTGGGAGATAAACCAGAACTGAAGGGAGACATGGGAATGCATTTTCAACATCAACCACCAGGTGACTTCATTCCATAATTTTCATTTTCAATGTCTTCATTGAACTTCTATCCTTCCCCTTCTATGTTTGAATTCTTTAAACACTGGGGATAGTGTTCTTCCAAGTTGGGGGGAGATGAAAATGTGTGGAAGGAAAATGTCATTAACCTTGAACATGATAAGACACATTCCAAACTCTAAAATTGAATATCAAATAATTTTGCATGCCTTGATTCTGATTTTAATGAAAGTTTATGTTCATGTGCATAGATATTGGAAAGTGCGGTTGTCCGATGTGATTTTTCACTGTTATATTTTCATCCATTTAATAAAAAAACACAATGCACGTCCTCTAGATTGTGGGGTTTTAGTTTGAGTTCTTGGGGACCCATAATAAATATCATAGGATTGGTGATCATTTTAATTTTAACATGATTATTCAAAAAAAAATCAATTGCACGTAGAGAAATGAATTGACCTAATGTGTGGCTTTCGGCACTTGGGGATCGTGACTCCATAGTTGTCTGGCCCATAGTTGGGAATTTTATCTCTATTTGTGTTAATTTGAATTTGTTTTTGATTGATTTAACTCGAGATGATGCCCGAGTATGTGAGCTTCACTTGGTGCCCTATGGTCTTTGAGCCTGGGAGTCATCGGCAAAGTCTTGCTACATGGGTTGACTTGATTGAGTTCAATTTCAATTACCATGGAAAATTTGCAAAAAAAAACCAAAAAAAAAGAAAATAAAAAAATGAGTACTCATCTTATTATTAAAATTTGATTTCTCCTAGTGCTTCCATCTTTTCTCCCTCGAATGGAAATGAACTCCTATGTCTATTGTGACACACAACACTTTATCATGCTTAATTGAATTTGGATGAAATATGTCAATGAATTTGAACAAAGGAATGGGATTGGGCTTGAGATATGTATGTGGACATAGATTTTTTTAAATGATTTTGATGGGTTTCATAATTGTTTGGTATGTGATCTTTGGGTGAGAAATGTGTATTAAAATGTTTTTGGAAAAGGTCATTCGAATTTCATTTTTGTGAGATATATTTTGCTCGAGACTAGAAAAACTCAAGTTGGGGGGTGTGATTAGACAATAAAAACACATATTTTGATTACATTTTAATGGTATTAAATTTTTATTTTTGATCTTATGGGCCTGAGTTAGTGGATTTTAATTTTGAACATTCATTCTCTTCATTTATGCACTCCATGCCTAATATGCACCAATTTAGGCTCAATGTTTCATCTAATTTAAAATAATGTAATTATCCATATTTTAATTTGATATTTTTGTATATGGATATAAACTTAAATATGAACATTTTTCATTCAGGGATCAATGGAGGATTCATAAAGGATGATGAGGGTTTTTGGCGAAGAAAGGAAACAATTCTGGAGAAGGCAGATTGGATATCATCCAACTGATCGGACTGTGGGGACCGCAATACAGGCCCAATGAAGCCCAAAATTCATGGAAGACTATAAGACATATAGAGTAACAAATAAGGATTCTAGATCCAGTGCTAATTCGTCCTAAATGGTGGTTATTAAGGCGTCCCAAGTTGAAGATTCAATTCTGGGCCAGATTATGCGGCCCAGAAAAATAGCCCACTATTTATATCATATCTCGCGAAAGGTTTATTATTTTGGGCTTCAATTTTACAGTATGTTAGGGGACATTCGGGGAGTCATTTAAGTCTTCTAGGGCCCACTATAATTCGGTCTTATAGAAGGTCCTTTAGGCGCATCTTTCTGGTGGATTTAAGCTGGCTGCAACTTCGAGGCAAGAGTTGAAAAGTCTCTTATGCATTAAATGTCCACCCCCCTTTCTCCAACAAAATTAATTAAAGGAACATGGGATTATGGGAGCTCGGCCAAAGGATTAAAAAATTCCTATTTAATGCAGTAGGGGTGGAGTATTTGGAGATCTTGGTTCTTTCTTTTCATTGTAGTGTTATTATGCCAATTTGCCTTTGTAATGTTCTTCCTTCTCATGTAAGTTGTTCGAATCACCTTAGTCTTCAATAAAAGTTCTTCTTCTTATCTTATTCTGTTCTTATTCATATCACTTTGATACCTTTGCCTCAAGGTGTGAAATTTTTCACACCAAACCTTGTGATTTTGTTCACACAACGGTGGAGTGATCGTTATTTGTGTTGTTTTTACTTCTTTAATTTCACCCTCGTAAGTCTACTTTCCGCTTCCGTTGAGAACTTGTCATCAATGGAGGGATAAATATTTTATGGGTTGATCCAAGGGAGTATAAAGGGGATGGATTGAATTTTATTTCTCACTCTCTAAATGTTATTAATTTCTTTTAATTGAGTTTTTTTCATTCAATGATTTTTATTCTTCCTCTTCCTTATTGAATTTATTCACCCCACTTTGATGTGCTAATTATATCCTTTACCTTGGAGTGATCATGAAAATGATCCTAAAAGTGTATAGGTGATTAGAATGTGTTGTTAAGGTGTTTAATCAGTAATTTATTAGGTTAGTTTGAATTCATTGCATGAATCTTTCTTGAGTTAATGAAATTAAAATCGTAAAAAAAAAAGGAATTCATTCAATCCACCCCAAGTAATAACCTGGGATCAACTCATTTCCTCATAATTTTAATTCACATAGATATTTTAGTGCTCTTTCAAAACCATCTAAAATCAACCTAAGTTGGTAACTTCATAGCCAAAAATCCATCTCTTTTTATTGAGTGTCTAAAAGTTCTTCTTAGGTCTCTGAGGATTCGACAACCCAAGCTGCACTGCAAGCGATCGCTTGACCCTTAAAACTTGGGTAAATTTGGGTGAAACCACCCACCTAATGTCAACAAAAAATAATCCTAGAGGGTCACACACTAAGTTTTTCCGTTGATCTCAATTAAATTCAATTTGTGTTTATTTAATGGAATAAATATTATTCTCAAGTTTGAGGAATAATTTTATTCAAGTTATATTGATCACATAAATTAAATAAATATTTATTCTCCATCTTGTGAATAAAATATTTATTTTATTTATTGAAAATTTTAACAAGTATTTTTTCTCTAGACTGTGAATAAAATATTTATTTATGAATAAAATATTTATTTGGTTATTCAATAAATTCTAGAGGAGTTCGAACAGATCATGACCAAGTTCGGTGAAAAATATTAATTACCAAGACCGTTGCATAATATTTTCAACTGTGAAAGTTAGCGTGTGCCACAAAATAATAATTATATAATTATTATGTGGTATGGGATTTATTAAAGGTAATAAGTGTTATTTAATGGTTGGTATGCAATTAAACAATATTTTAACTTAAATCCTAACTCTATAAATAGAAGGTTATATCTATTGTGTGGAGTATACAAAAATTGGGAATTGAGAATTTTTTCACACTATGAATTCTCTCTCAACTCATCCTTCTATTTCCCTCTCAAGAATGAGAAGTGAAAGAGATATTTCTTCAAGACCGAAGAATGAGTGATCAAGAACGAACAACGCGGGACATTCAACTCACCGCGCTAGCACCTGAAGATCGAGTGGTGTTTCTCGGAGATTATAAGAGCATATGTGGATCACCTCTAGAGGGATTATATCCTTGGATCCTCACAACATAATGAAGGTAATTTGAAAGGGTCTTTTCGAATGATCAACATTCACCAACAAATAAAGTTCCTAAACTCGGGTATTTATTTATTCAAATATTAAATAAATTAATTATAAATTTGACGTGCAAGATCCTCTCTCTTAGTTTAGGGAAATTATTATTAAAATAAATTTTAATATATCACCCACCACCAAATGCTTCTATTGTGATCGGAACCAACTGGTGCTTGAATTGAAAGGAGGAGAGGAAAGCGAGGATCCCTTACTTGAGTATGTGACTCCAAAAGCTTGGTAGGATCTTCTGGAGAGCTTGGGGTGCCTTGGGAGGACTCTAGGGAGTGGATGATAGAGTATGGATATGATCAGAGGATTTTTAGTGAAGATAAATGGGATATTGGGTGGGTTTATATAGTAAATGAGGGGGATTTCTTTATTATTTAGGTTTTGGACTCTACATAATAAAATATCCAAAACCAAAAAACATATCATGGTTTTTTACCATGGTTTCCACCAAATGGGAGTGGTTTTTATTATTTTATAAGGATAAGGGGAAAACTTATTAAAATAATTCTCTTTATTATGTGGAGTTGAGTCACACTCTTAAAGAAATGATTTTAAATCCTTAAAATATATTATAGGTTTTGGATGATTCATAATGGCTTTACAGAATAAGTCAAATAAACATAAAATAACATTATTTTAATGTAAAAACATTTATTTGGTTACAGATATCAATTATAGTAATTATTATATTACTTTTTGGTCATTATGATGTCATAAAACACAAAGTGTATTTATACAATATTTATTTTTTACCCTAAATTTTGACTATCTCAGAAAATTATGAAAAATTCACCATTGGATAATTTCGACATTTTGAATCCAAAAATAATATTCATTTTATCTAAATAATTTTCTAAATATGTAAATTTTAACTTTTAAAATAAAAACCAATATTTATTGAGAAATGTTGGGTTTTTGAAAATTAATAGTTTTTCGAACCATAATAAAAATTACATTTGACTTCATAAAAATTATATGATCATTTATATTTAACAAAAATTATTTAATAATAATATTTTATTAAAATATTATTTAATTAAAAAAATCATTAATTCTTCAAAATAAATTCGTTAATTGAATTATAATATTAACCAAAAATATTATTTATGTTTTATTGTATCAAAATATAATTTTTATCAAACTAATTATTTAATCATTTATAAATTAAAATAAATAAAGAATAAATATCATCATTTAAATGAAAATGAAATATAAATATTTATAATATTAGGGTTACTTTTTTTCTAGTCTTTATTATATTATTTTTACCCTTAATCAACATATTTTCCTTTTACCATGGTAATAAATATTTATTACATTTACTATTTGTATTGATCAAAACTTAAGTAGAAATTATTAACTAATATTTATTATGATGAATAAAAATATTGAATAAATTTTAATAGGTTGAAGAATTTAATTTAATATAAAACCCTTAAGCATGATGGAAAATGGGTTTCTAAAAAAATACATTTTTAAGGAAAATATGATTTTACATTAACTCTATAACTAGAAATATTTATTATATGAATTTAAATTCATAAATATTGATATATAATATAAAAATTTCATTTATACCATTCCTTATTAGGGTCTATTTTAAATAATTATAACATTATGCATTTTAAAATAGTTTTCGGAAAAATGCATTTTTAATCCAAAAAATAAACTTATAAAAAAAATTGGAATAAATATGATTTAAATGTAATTAATTTAATTAAATATAACTAATGAATATTTATTATACCTTTTAATCAAATTAAAAATAATAATTATACTTTTAAGTTAATTGAATTATTAAATAAATGACAATTTTACATAAAACGGTATTTTTCACTATTCACTGAAAAATATGTATTTTCAAAAAATACCAAAATTTCACTATATAATAATCTTGATATGATGATATAAAAAATGGGTCTCATTTTATAAAATTAATTTCCAAAATTTTCTAGAAAATAATTATAATATTCTTTTTATAAAATTAAACTAAAATTATTTTTGAAGAAATCATATTTTGAAGAACAAAAAGTCATTACCAAAATTGATTTATTATTTACTAAGAATTTATCTATACATTTCATAAATTAGTTAATTATACTTATATCCATAAAATTAATAGAAGGTTAAAATGGCCATTTTTAAACAATCATTGTTTGTATTGCATACGGTATTGAACAGAGTTTTATCTTTTAAAAACTTAGGGTGTCACAATATCCATCCTATTTTATATGGTAATATTAATATTTAAAAAATAAATAAATACAAAAAATGGGGCCTTTCAAATAACAGGAACCCAACATTTGAATGTTTCAAATAATTTCATCATTCTTTGAAGGAAATGGGTAATTGAATTTAAGAGAAGAATTACTCTACTAGTGGTAGGTGTTATCCTATGAATTCATCCATAATGTTCATTGGTACCTAGTATGGGATGACTACTACTCAGAGTAGTTCTAGAAACATAGGTTCATGTCTAAAATACATGGGAGATGATTCTTAGTAAACAAAATGAAATAATAAATGGTCGGTGGATGAAGCTGGTGAGGATGATAGTTATTATTGCATTTTTTGCTTGAGACTCATACCCTTAGAATCTAACACCAAATCAGAGAGAATATGTAGTTTTGGAGGACTCCCCTAATTTAAACCATGTAGGTTATTTTGGATGAAAATTAGTTTTAGGATTTATAATGGGTTTAAACATCAATTCACCTTTTACCGGAGTGGGGTCATGATAGATATTCTATGGGTTGGATAAAGTTAGTGACATGCACTTATCATGGTGTTATTATCAATCTATATTGTGTAGAAGGTGAGATTTTTGTGTATCTAAGAGTTATATTAAAGTTAATATGATCATATAAATATATATATCACCCTTTTTTCCTTACACATGTTTGCATTTATAAATATAGATATCACTCATCCTGTTGATAGAGAATACTACATTATAAAAAAAACAATGAATCTATCCACTCTGATTTCAAATCACAAAACAGTATTTTAAAGTCAATGTGGAATTTAAAAGATAATTTATTTAGATCATCATTGAAATCCAAAATATCATCCTCATTATGAAACATCAAATAAATCCAATTCATTAACTTTAAAACCAATCATTTTCCCTTAAAATCACATTTACATTATAAAAAAAACAATGAAAATACGTATATTGAATGTAATAATGGAAATATAAAAAAAAGGTATATTATTTGAAAACCATTTTCATAATAGAAAATATGGACATTGAATATAATAATGGTTTCACAAATAAAAAAGAGAAATTATTATATTTTTTAAAATATTTTCAACACTGACATTGAATTTCCATTCATTAAGTTCATACTCAGATTGTGAAAGAAAATAAAACCGGTGAAATTTCATATTTTCACATCACACCTCTCAGGTCTATCAACATTTTCTAGTTGTTGAATTGTTTCTCAGTTATGGTTTCATACCTCATAGTTGGTTTGAAATCCAACTCTATTGATATGATAACTTACTTATTTATAATTAAACCATGGTTTACTGATGCAATTATAAAAGGGAATTGAATAAGTTCCCCCTTGGATACATTGTTGAACATGAAATCCAAAAAAAATCAAAGCTAATTTTGAAATTCATTCGATACTCAATTAAAAGCAAACATTCAACTTATATCTGTTATGGTTTAAAACATAAAATATTGAATATAATAAAATAACTCTTAATTATCCAAATGAATTTGTTGAAAAAATAATAATCATATTACAAAATTATAAAAATATAAACGTATAATCTATAGAAATAAATTTTATGAAAGTATAAAAGTATTAAACTGTTGATAAATTGAAAAAAGTATACAAGTATGAAAGTATAAATTACAAATGTATATATATTTATATCAGTATATAAAATTATCTACATATATAGAATTATAAAATTATATATAATTTATAAAAGAATACATATTTTAAAGAAATATATATAATTTATAAATGTATATAAATTTATAAAACTATATAAAAGTACATGTATGTTATAAAAGTACACATAATTTTCTTGCACAACCCTCAAATGTTTGCAACTTATAGAAGATCATCTTCCCGCACTGCTTTTAGCGGTGGATTTGGGGTGGAGTGGGATGAAATCCCCTCCGATCTATTTCCAGATCTGGGGAGTGGTGAGGGTTCGAGGGCTGTGGAAGGCGGCAATGGCATGTGTGGGTCGGTCCAGTGAACTAATTTTCTGGGATGCATCCAGAAGGTGAAGGGTGTTCCTCAGAGTGCACTGCCTTGGGCGATGCGGGTCTCAACAGGAAAGGGTCGACGATTTCGAGTTGTATTGGCGACCTTTAGTGGTGCAGGTCGACCGAATTAGCAACGATAAGATTTGAGTGTTGTGAGATGTTGTCTAAACGTGATCTGTGGTGGATGTTGCTTTGTGGTCAACTGGTGGTGGTGATCGATTAATCTTGGCTGGAGATGTGGGTTTTCGATGGAGGTGTTGTGCGACATCGGTTTGCAATGTAGGCGATGGCGGAGGTGTGAGGCGTGGTGGCTCTGGGATCCCAATAGCTTCATGGAAGAGTAGTTGGCGTGTGGGGGGCAGCCGGTGGCGGAGCATGGGATGAGGGTTTGTATCGATGAAGGGGATTTGGATGGCTTGGCTGATGGTAGACACGACAGTAAAGGCGGTCGAGACGTGACACATCGTCATGG
Organism: Viscum album; assembly: GCA_963277665.1. Classification (NCBI taxonomy): domain Eukaryota; kingdom Viridiplantae; phylum Streptophyta; class Magnoliopsida; order Santalales; family Viscaceae; genus Viscum; species Viscum album. Next base: position 2,108,009,095 of record OY728132.1, read on the forward strand.
TAGATGTGACGATGGAGGCATGACGTCGGCGATGATTTGGGTGTGGCTGGAAATAATGCATACACGTCAGCGATGATCTTAGAGTGGAGATAACATCAAGATTTGACGAGGATGACCTTGGGAGAATGAAGATAATTGTGATGGCATGGCAGCTGTCAGGTGTGGTGTGGGTTAGTGTCGGCAGTTGTGCTCCCTATTTGGGCCACTTCAGGTCGTTGATGTGTTTTTTGTGGCCCATGGGCTGTTTTGTTGGATGGCCTTGTCCTAGGGCTATCAATTGTGGTGGGCATGCACTTTGTGGTCTTTTTTCTTGGGGATTTCGCATTGGTTGTCTTATGGATGGTTGGTTTGCCCCCTTGTGTTTGGTGGCATTTGTGCCACATTTTTGTTTCGCTCTTTCTGTATTTCTATTTTGCTTAATAAATTTTTAGGACCAAGTACGCTTGGATCCTGAACCTCCCTAGTATAATAATTTATAATGAATAAAACTAAAATAGTATATTAATTTATAAATCTAGAAAATTATAAAAGTATAAATAATTAATAAGATTTTATATTTAAACTATATATGTAAATATGATATACTATAAAATTTATAAAAGTATATAAATGTATAGGATATGTAAGTGTGGATTTGGATTTTACATAAAGAACATTAGGTGGTACATAAGAGTCATTTCCACTAATAAGGGATGATACATAAGATTCATTTTCGTGACTCAAGGGAGATGCATAAGGTTCATTCTCTTTACTATTTAAGGTGAAGAATCAACCACACCTTGGATTGATGGTTGTACCGTGAAGGCAGAACGTAAAGGTTTATTAATTTTAAAATATGATTGATATTTCAGACAAAAGATCTGGGAGGATCTAATTGAATTTGAGTTTACTAATTATTTTCATATATTAAGAACGATTAACATGAATTTGGGAATCAATAATAATGATTGTTTCAAAAATTTAGTAAGATATCTCTTTATCAATTAACTTTTTAAGTAAATGAAATTAACGTTTAATTGAATTTTATATTTCTAAAATTTTATTCCAATCCTTTTACATATAATTAAATAATAATATTCATTATATAGAGTTTAGAAATATATAACTATATTTAATGATGAATCAAAATATACATTTAAATAAAACATATAATATTATAAAAAAAATCAAAATTTATTTAATAGTAGAATTAAAAAATATATTATATAACACTTGGTATTTTATTTTAGTTGAAATTTCTTGTATTTTATTCAAATATTTAATGTGATGAAAATCTATTCAATTCATTTGTATAAGGATCCAACAATAACATTGGTTTTAAAATTTTAGAAAGATTTTAAAAAATATATGTCAAGAATATATAATTGAAAATTTAAACACATCTTATTAAATTTTTGGTTAAAATAAATATACATGTAGAAAAAAAAGTCATATTTTAATACATTGATTATTTTTCTCAATTCAATGTGTTATATCAAACATGTTTTGTAGGATCAAACTAAATTTCACTTCACTAAAATTCATTTGTTTCTTTAAAAAAATATGCAATAGTAGATTCAATTTAATTCGTCAATACTAAAATTTAACTATAATACTTAATTTCATATAATTAAACAATATCAAAGAAGTAATATATATTTGGAAAACTTATATGGGCTGAGGGGTGATGGGAATCGGGAATCGTTGACTACATGCCTCAGTTGCGTGATCGCATAATCTCATTCCAACCATGCAATTACAGGAAAAACCTCTACTTTTGAGATTGTCCGACTGCATCTTAATCATGTGATCTGCTAATATAGTTATGTGATTTTCTATCTCTAATCCTTCACACATGCACTCTAGCTATGTTGTCAATGATGGGGCCCTCCCGTGGTCGCTTGAACTCACATAGAGCACCCATATTCCCTCATGGTATGGTTTTCATGCGGAAAATAGGCATGCAGGGGTGGTGAGATGTGGTGTAGGGGTGCAGGGGTGGTGCGATGTGGTACAGTGGTGATGCGATGTGGTTCAGGGATTCGTGTGGTGCAGAAGTGGTGCAATGTGGTGCAGGGGTGTGATGTGGTGCAGGGATTCGCCACATACCTTAGATTTGGAGAGGAACGATCCTTTAGGAAAGCCACTGAAGATCGAGAGTGGCGGCGGCAGTAGAGTTCAGCGAGAGCGACGGCAGGGGTAGGGTTCCTCAAAATCTTGAAGGTGCGAGTGAGAAGCCTTTGGTTAAGGATCTTTTATATGATCTAGTAAGACTTTTATGAGCGCTTTTCAAAAAGCGCTTATAGATAGTAGTTTTATCAACGATAAAATAGAAAACTCTGATAAAACTACCCTTTATCAGCGCTAAAAAGTGCAAATAAAGATATAATCTTAAAAATATATTTATATTATTATATATATAATAAATATACATATATGTATTTATAATTATAATTATAAATAAATATATTTATAAATATTTGTTTATATTTGTAAATATAATTATATAATTATTTATATTTATAAAATTATAGATATAATAAATTTATTAATTATAATTTTATAATAATTTAAATAAATAAATAAATATATTTATTTATTTATATTTATTGATAATTATAATTATAAACAAGTATATTTATAAATATTTGTATATAATTATAAATATATATATATATATATATTAATATATAAATATTTATATTTATAAAATTATAATAAATATATTTATATAATTATAAATAAATATATTTAAAAATATTTCTATCTAGTTATAAATATATTTATATAATTATAACTCATGGTTTGCACCGCTTTAGAATATTTATATGATTATATATATTTATATCGATATATAAATATATATAATTGTAAATATAATAACTATATTTATTATTTAAATATATTTATTCGAACTTTATAATTATTTAAATATATATATATGTGTGTGTGTTTATAATTATAAATAAATATATTTAAAAAGTATTTATATATAATTATAAATATGCAGTTGGGGTTGTAGCCTAGTGACAACAACAACCCTATAATCCTGCATCTCAAAATCCATATTCGAATTTGGGTTGCAACGAATCTCAGATGGCTTGTGCGGCATCCCAAGCGAGTGTGGGCGTTTAGGGTCTGGCGATACAGGTTGGGTAGGATGACTTCGGACGACAGTCGTGGATGACGGAGCTACAGCGGGCGTGTCTCTGGACGGCGGTCGTGGGAAACAGAAAGGCGAGCAGGTGTCTCGGGTCCGACGGCACAGAAGCGGACAACGACAACGAAGCTTCGGCGAGGGGCGGCTCAGTAGCGCGACGTTGGGCGGAACGACTTGGGTCAGGCGGTTGTGAGGCGGTGTTCACGGTGACCGAGGACTCGCAGTTTTAAAAAAATGGTTGTAGATGATGGGCATCTGAGCTACAGACTTTGAAATGGACTTCATGTTCAAAGGGCTTTTGGACCATAAAAAACGGGTGAGCTATCCCTTGGGGGGCTACGACCTACCCTTTCGTGTTGTGTGTGTTGTAATTTTATAATTATTTAACTTTGTATTTATTGATTTATAATTATAATTATAAACAAATATATTTAAAAAGTATTTATATATATTAGGTATTTGGGTGTACAATTACATTAAACACACACGCACACACACACCACACACACAGACCATAGCCCCCCAAAGAGATAGTTCACCCATCAAGTCTTATTTATTCAGTACATAACTCGAAGACTCAGTAGACATGAAACTCATTACATGGTCCAAAGGCCCACAAACTGACCCGAAGGCCCATCGCAATGTCATGTCTACATCATGTCTGCGTCACCGTCTGTCTGCGTCATGCCTACGTCACCGCCTCCCAACGAAAATTCGCTCCCACCCGGGTTTGAACCCGAGCTTGATGCAAGATTACGATGAGTCTTTACCACTCAGACAAGCCCCCCAACTGCTAAAAAGTATTTATATATAATTATATATATATATATTAATATATAATTATAAATATAATAAATATATTTATTATTTAAATATATTTATTATAATTTTATAATTATTTAAATAAATAAATATATATTTTTATAATTTCATAAATATATTTTTTAAAATTAAATATATTTATAACTGTATAATTAAATATTTAAATTAAAAAATTATTAAAAAAATCATTTAAATAGGTTAATTATATAAATCTCAAACATATTTTAAATGTTAAAACATAGTAAATAAAAACGAATAAATATTATTCATTTAAATTATAAACATATTTAAAATATTGCATGTATATAATAAATAAGTATATGTATAAATAAATATTAAAAAATGATTAAATATATTTTTCACATTATTAATGAATATATAATAATAAATGAATGAATTAAATTAAATAAATTACAAAAATATTAAAAAGTGAATTCGTAACATTTACGTGAATTATAAACATCGATATGTACACATACACATCTACACACACATGTATATACATACATATACATACACACATACATATACATACATGCAGTTATTCATGTACATATATTTTAAATTATTTAATATCAATATAAATATATATCTAAATAAATTTATTCATTCATATATTATATTTATTTTAATTATATACACATTTTGTAATCAATGTATATAAATAAACTATTAAACATTTTGACTAATATAAATTCGATCATTTTTTATATATAAAATTATTTACAAATATATAAATATTTATTTTTTAATTTATAATTATAATTATAATTATAAATAAATATATTTATAAATATTTGTATATAATTATAAATATATATATATAATTATATATAATTATATAATTATAATTATATATATATATAATTATATATATTTATTAATATATAAGTATATATAATTATAAATATAAGAAATATATATATTATTTAAAATTATTTTGTTATTATTTTCTATATCATTTAAATATATATATTTATTTATAATTCTAATTATAATTAAATATATTTATAAATATTTGTATATAAATATAAATATATTTATATAATTATATACATTTATATAATTATATATGTTTATAATTATATATATTTATATAATTATATATATATTGATATATAAATATATATAATTATAAATATAATAAATACATTTATTATTTCCTAATGGGAAAAATGGTCATCGAGATAGCTCCTGGCGATTTCCAATGGCTTGGCTATGGCCGATAACCCTTCTTCCGTTGCCGCCTCCATTCTTCCCTCGAAGAAGGATGGCGAGTCTGGTCCATCGTTTAAGGAAATTTTAGTTCGTCCGTCTGCGAATCTGGTTGCAGGAAAATTTCTTGTGGGTAACGGTTCTGGTGACCAGATTGATCTCCCTGGTGATGAAATTCATGCGGCAAAGGGGGAACCAACCTTGGCTCGTGATGAATTAAAGCAAAGTCATGTTTCTTCTTTCATCGAAGCGAACCATTCGTTTATCTCACAAAGGATTGCCGAAAGAAAACATTCTATAGCTAGGCTGGTTTCTCAACAGGGGGCTAAACAATGGAATCTTGATGATCTTCGACGACATCTTCTTCAATTATGGGGGTTTGATGGTTGGATGATTTCATCTCTTGGTAAGGGATTTTTTCATGTAATCTTGGAGCTTAAGGTGCGTGCTTGGGGCATGGTTTTGTCCCTCTCAACCCGGATTTCTACTTATCCAAGACTGGGACCCTAATTTCGATCCTGAAACTGCTGGTAACTCTTCAACTCAGGTATGGATTCGAATTATTGGGCTCAGTTGGTATTTATGGCATCCTCAGATCCTGTGGGATGGAGCCTCTGCGGTTGGGGTCCCAATTAAATTTGACAATGAAAAGGAAAGAGTGAGATTTGGACGTTATGCTCGTGTTCTAGTTGAAATTGACATGAATTCAACAATTATTGATACGGTTGTCTTAGTTGATGATTCTTTTCATTTTGAGGTGTTTAGTGATATTGAAAATCTCCCTGATTTTTGTCAAAAATGCTGCAATGTTGGACATCCCGTTGATAGATGCGGAAAGGGATTGAAATGTGATAATTGCAAAAGATTTTGCCATTTGACCGATAATTGAAAGTTTAAGTTTCCATTATCAGGTCCTAAAAATGTTGGAACTAATGTTCATAATGAAAGCAATGATGCTTTGGCTGCTTCCATTCAGCTGAGTTCTGTTTTGGATGTCGGTTCTTCTAAGTTTGATGTTTTGGGTAAACAACAAGATGTTGTCTTCGTTTCTTCCGCAAAGCAGGATGTATTGTTTGTGAAAACAGGGCCTATTGTGGCTAAATATCAGACTCCTTCGCATATGGAAGAGATTTCCAGAAAATCTAACCATGAACAGGCTATACTGCATGCTCAGGTTCCTACTGCCTCTCATCATGGTGTTTTCATGGAATCTAATAAGAAAGATTTTGATGTTTATAATGTGATAAATTTGATGTCAACAGTACCTGTTGAAACCAGTCCGCAGGTTCCTATTTTGGATATTTCTAAGATTGATGAGACTCCTGAAATCGTTCCTTCTGAGGATTCTAGTTCTCATGGAACTGTGACATTTCTGCTAAACAGGGGGCTGCTATGGCTTCGAATTTATAGGATTCTGTTGTTATCTCTGATGTAGCAGGATCTTTGTGCGCTAATGCTGGATTTTTTAGCAGCATTTCTGATACAAAGGGTGCTGACACTTATGACACTTAGCTAAAGAAGGTTAATGTTTCCAGATAACATGATTTCACTCTGCAGACTAATGTGGTAAATTCAGATACTATTTCACCTGGTAAGATACAGCAAGATGTGATGTTTACCATCCAAAAGAATGTATGTACTGTCGATGCCTCTTCTTCTCCTGTCGATGCAAGGGATGTTGTGGAGTGCAAAAGATTCACCGTTTGTGCTTTTAATTTTTAAGGAAAATATACGTGGAAAAAAGGAATTCTGATACCCTTCCTGTGGCCATGCTACCTTTTTATGAGGCGGATTGTAATATGATCCTGTCTTTTCGTCTCTTGTAACTTTCTTATCTTTTATGAATAATTGTTTCGGCCTTTTGGTCGAGGGACCTTTTCTAAAAAAAAATATATATAAAAATAATTTGAATATCAGTTTCCTCTCATATGGAAACAACAGGCTCCCTAGCCTCCACGGTCATAGCCGCGCCGGAGATTATGAATGGCACGAGCCTGGCGCTTGAGGAACATGGCATAGAGCAGCTCATTCCAGGCATCCGGGACACCTGGAAGGCACCAGTGGCTGCAGTCCTGCCGGTGCTCTGGTGCCGGGCCGAGCGCCGGGCCTTGGTAGTACAAAGATAAATGCCCATCCTTTCGACGCGCGGTCATGCGGGTCACGTTCAGAACCACCGGCCCCGTGAGCCCCGACTCGTTTGCCCGACGCAACGGTAATAAAACTTCGTGGAAGACGGTCCAGTTTTCACGGGGCATCGATGAAGAGCCCAGCTCCGGCAGCGTCTCCGAGTTACAGCGCCCTCCAGTTCGCCAGTTTCCACCCCTGTAAACCATCCAGACGATCATTTGTAGAAAGAAACATTTGACAGTTTAAGATTATAGTTCCATGAAAAACCTGAAATGTGGAGGAGAAAATGTCCTAAAGAAAACCAGCGTCCTGCTTGTATTCACTTCACTATGTATCCACTCAACCACAGTCGCCATGGACCTCTTGTATGCATTCTCCACTCTCATATTCATCTTCACTTCATCCCCTTCTTGGAAGTAGGTACCCCTGGTCCATGAATATCGAGAGTGAGAGAGTTTGAGAGAGTTCGGGGGGGATTCACACTGTGTTTGGTGAGATTTTAGTAAAGTAAAAGAAATGGTTTGATATTTTGAATCAATAATTTAATTAAAGAAAAGAAATGATTTGCATTTCTCTCTATTTCTCCTCTTTTCACTTCTTTCTTTATATTAAACTAGCTCGAGAGTATCGATATTACCCTCTTATAGTTTTCTCATAGTTCCACCAATGCCCAGTATTGAAAACAACTAAATCGGCATCTTTCCACTTCCTGGAGTTCCAGTCCATTTGATCCATTTTGAGAGTTGTTCTTATCTTCTTCGGAGATCCGGTTGGAGGCCGGCTCTGGAGTACTAGAAATGGAGCCCTGTAGTACTCAATCGTGCAATTGTAATCCTGGAACTTGAACGCCAAGAAGCCCTTGTGCTTTGTGATGGGTTCGCCATTAATCTCATAAATTGAGTTCTTGTCTGGGACTGCAGATGATAACATGCAAAGCAGAGACTCCCATTGGTTTCTTCCTATAGAGTCTCCAGCAAAAACAACTCGCTTGTTTTGCAGCTTCTCAAGCATCAGTCTTGCATTAAATCTATCTTCACAGAACAAAATAAAGAGAAGTATTTACTTATTTAACGTACCCAACTTAAAAATATCAGTTTTTTCCCCCATGAAGCAGACAGAAATTGAAAAAAGCTTGGGAGTGTTGGAAAAACCTCTTCACAACCTCGGCAAGGTGCAATCTTTGGGCTGCCAGCGCCACTTTGTGTAGAACCAGTCGGGGCGTCCGTTCTCTGAACACCGAAACCCTTCATCCATAAAGCTGCAATCCTTGGAGTGGTAAAGCGGATAGCTATCATCCCACACCCACTTTCCTTCAAACACATTGCAAGAATCTCCCTTCTCTCCCAAGAACTCCACCACTGGATACTTCACAAACTCCTCTAACTCAAACCCCTGAAACTTCTCTGTTGCGTGGCTTGAGAACTGAAACCCAATAGGATAGACGAAGCAGCAGAGCACACAAAGCGTGAGAAGGGAAAAGGCAAGAACTCCCAGAGAGGACTCAAAGAATCTGAACCACTTAAGTTTCTTGAAGGCGTGCCAATATATCATGATGGAGCGTGAGGGTGTTTCAGGATGAATCAGATCACTGGACATTGGAGTTGCGGAAATGGGTTTGAGGAAACAAGGATTTAAAGTGGAGGAGGAACAAGCTTTCATGGGGATTCAATGATGCCACTCCCTTTACTTCAGAAAACAGTTTTCCTCCCTCCCTCCACGTTATCAGTTTACTCTCGATTTTGTGCAATGCAAGCAAAGCAATGGAGAAACTATTTATCCTCCACTTTCTCTTCCAGCGGTTTACCTGATAGTGGGAAGAAAATTGGTTGAAAATTGGAGGTGCCTCAATGATGATGCGTGGCTTGTGGGTTTTTTTTTCTTCCATTTAAATGGTTTAAAAAAAATGGGTTTAATGTTTGGGAAAATGACACATTAGGACTAAAAAAGATAGATTTGAGACCAAAAACATGATAAATACCATTTAAGAACCAAAAAGATTATGTTTTTTCAATTGAAATGTGATTTTACTTTGATCCAAAAACATGCAGATCTTTCATTAACGAGCTGTTTTGGTCCTTAAATGTCATTCTCCCTTAATATTTTTTAATTTACTGTTCCAAAATCGTGATACTCATGATATTGCTCCAATGTTTTTTTAAAGTTTCAATGTTAAAAGTAATATAAATGATTTTGCAAAAAACATATATTCAGAAGTCTATTACTTAAATTTTATATAGTTGAGTTACAATAAAAATTATTTAAATGTTTAAGCTCATTGGATGAAAAAGTGAGAATATAATATAGATTTATTTAATGTACACAATGATAATTGTGTGATGCATACGTTTCAACGTTTGCTAAGTACATGATATCAACATCGATATCACCAAGGGACATTTACTACCACAAAAAACGGGTTTTCGCATCACTATTATTTAACAACGCTAAAAAAAAGCACTGATAAAAAGGGTATCGTTATAAGCGCTAAAAAACACCGTTAAAAGTGTCTTTATCAACGCTTTCATTTTCAATGCTGATAAAGGTACCCCTTTATCAGCGTTGTTAAAGCCCCCCTATCAATGTTTTTTTAGTAGCGCTGATAAATGGTATATTTCAAAAAAAAAATCATTAAAAATAATATATTGATATATAAATAAATAAATATATTTATATTGATATAATATAATATATATTTTTTAAATATGTTTTAGATAAGTATAAATAGACATTTACACTTAATATATAAGATATCTAGTGAAAATGAATTATAAAATATTTTAAAAATATTATTATTTAATAATTTTCTAATTATTATCGAGTAATAGCCATTTAATAACAATTTGAAAACAAAAAAAATCAAAAAATTAATAAAAGATCTAAAATAAGTTGAGAACGTAACTCAAACTTCAAACAACAATAACTTTTGATCGGGTTGTCCGTTTCAACTCTACCACATATCAAATCGAAGCCTACGATGAGCTCTACCTCTTGCTGACTCAAGATAAACCCTCATCACCTTTTTTGAGGCCATAAACAGCTCATAAGGCCTCCAAAACTGAGTTTTTAGTCAGGGTACCCCAATTTTTTAACATTCGATGGAATTTCAACCTCGTTTAAGGGGGTCTTTTTGCCTTTTTTCAATGAGAACAAAATTTATTCCGAGGAATTACATTCATATTGATATTATGGCTTTGAAATTTTATCATTTTTCACAATGTACTGTTATTTATAATCAAATATATAACAATATATATATATATTTTATATATTCACACACAAAAATTTAATTTTTTAAATAAATAATTAAACATATTTACATATAAAATATATTTTCAGTATATAAGGCTTATCTAAATAAAAACTAATATCCATTTTATTTAAAATACAAATATATGAATATATATATACCTATATAATGTGTATGTGTGTGTGTGTGTTTGTGTGTGTTTGTATTAACAAACTGATATATATTATCTATATATTCTAACATATGTATATACATACTAATATATAATATTTGTAAATATATATAAATAAGTATAATTATACTTACACTACTGGAATTCATAGTTATACCAACGCCATTTTCCCAACGGTTTGCTTAAACCGTTGGGATAAAGAGTTTTTCTTAACGGTTTTTGAAAACCGTTGGAATATATTGATTTAGTGTAGTCTTTCCCAACGGTTTGTGCAAATCATTGGGTTATAAGGATTTTTACCAACAGTTTTATCTAAACCGTTGGGATATATTGGGGTACAGTGATGTTTCCCAATGGTTTTTTAAAACCGTTGGTATATGTTGATGTTTCCCAATGGTTTTTTAAAACCGCTGGGAAAGTTTCCCCCCAAATAACCCGAGCCCCCACTTCCCTTTACAGGTTCAATCAACTGATTTTTCCCTACTAGAGCGGTGCTCTCTTCCTAGCGAGCGACCCCTCCTCTTCTAAAGATACATCCTTGTTGTTTCCACTTCAAATTGGCGAGTTCGAGTTACATCTTATGCCTACATTTATTTTGGATTTTTATAAACCAGGTTTAGTTTATTTCCTCATCTGATGTAATCTCTCATCATTTAGGGTTTTCGGTTGTTGAATGTGAAATTGGCATGTTCCAAATACTTCATCCTATACACAAACAATAAATTTCCCTTCTCGAACCACTACCATCACTAATTTATCTAGGAGTGTTACACAATATTAGTGTTGTAGGAGTACTATATTTTCTCCCAACGGTGGGGGGGGGGGGTGTGCAGGTGGGGGTGGACTGTTCAGGTGGGGGTAGGCTGGTCGGGGGGGGGGGGGGGGAGGGGGGCTGTGCAGTGTGAGTCTGTTGGAGTGAGGTGGTGGGGGGGGGGGCTGTACATGTGGGGGGGTGGGCTATGCTGATGGGGGTGGGGGGTGAGGGGTGGGGGGGGGGGGGGGTGCTGTGCAAGTGTGGGGTGGGGTGTAGGTGGTGGGGGGTGCAGTGGGTGGGGGGAGAGGGTGTGCAGGTGGGGTATATGTGTAGTGGGTGAAGGGGGATGTACAAGTGGGGGTGTGTAGTGGGGGGGGGGGCAAGTGGGTGGGGGAGGGGAGTGTGCAGGTTGGGGGGGGGGGGGGGTGCACGTGGGGGGGGGGGGAGGGGGTGTGTAGGTGGGGGGGGGGGTGTATGTGCAGTGGGTGGGTGAGAGGGGGTTGCAGGTGGGGGGGGTATGCAGTGTGCAGGTGCAGAGGGTGGGTGTGCAGTGGGGGGTGGGTTGTGCAGGTGGGGGGTGTGCAGGTTGGGGGGGGAGGGGGGGGGCTGTGCAGGGGAGTCAGCTGGGGTTGAGGTGGGGGGTGGGGGGGGGGGTGGGGGTGGGGTGGGGTGGGGGGAGGTGGTGGGAGCCTTTTAGAATCCTTTCATACATAGACCAAGGGAGGAAAATCCCCATATATATCCACCTAGACCCGGGACCTACTACCATATGCACGTCACATATTCATAAGCCTACCCCTCCATGTATTAAATGAATAGTGATTCTATCTAGACTTCACCTTATAATCACATCCTATATTTAATTCATATTATGATGAAAAAAATATCGAGGAATCCATACAACTTCATATATGAAAACACCCATAATCATAATGCCATGATGATGCAAATCCTTACAAACTCATTACCATACAACATATCATTCCTAATAACTACCTATATATATTCACTAACCTGTATTCCTTCCACCAGAATCCAACGCCCCAACATTTTCCCAATTGAAAATTTGATACCATCATGTTATCAAGTCACCAATCCTTCCAAATTGGATTTTCACTAAAAAATACTTCTCTAATCCTTAACACCCATCATTTATTTTTTATAACATGAATTGAAAACCCAATTAAATCTCATAGCTCTCAATCACACCCCTGTGGACAGCCCCCAACCCCCTGTACAACCCCCACCCCTGAAGCCCCCAACCCCGTGGACACACCCCACCCCCCATAGACAACCCCCACCCCCTGGACACCCCCACCCCCTTGGACTGCCCTCCCACCCCCGTGGACAACCCACCCCACCCCCCTGGACACCCCGTACCCCCCTGGACAGCCCCACCACCCCCGTGGACAGCCCACCCACCCCCTGGACACCCCGTACCCCCTGGACAGCCCCACCACCCCCGTGAACAGCCTGCCCACCCCCTGGACACCCATACCCCCCTTGACAACCCCCAACCCCGTGGACAGCCCTCCCACCCCCCGGACACCGCCATACCCCCGGCCACCCCACCCCCTAGACACCCCGTACCCCCCTGGACAACCCCTCCACCCCTATGGAGAGCCCGACCACCCCCCGACCCC